>CM068367.1:498610383-498912245 GCA_034769895.1 Magicicada septendecula
ACGAATGGTTCAGCTGGATATTGAGTTTTATCAGTCTGAAGTTCTACTGGTTTCCACATTATAAGAGAGATCAGTTACAACATAAAATTTTAAATTGTAAAGTTTGCTAGATTTGCAATAGATTGTAGATTTGCAAAATGAATGATAAAATATCTAACAATGTAAATAGTTTTCAGCATCAATATTACCATAAACACTAAAATTACCTGCTACTAGCAGTCTTTCCTGTTCTTACTCTATGGGTTGGGGCTAAAAGTTTGTTCCAACACAGGCCTAAACCTACATTTGTCGGAGCGTTCTTCCACCACGCTGACATTTACAGCTTTTAAGGTATTTTAAAATTCTTTTGAAAGATTCACACTTTTCAATTCCAATACTATTTGAATCTAGCTAAGAGTACAAATTTTAAATAATATTTCCAATATTAATAAAAGCTTTTATTGATATAGCTTTTACCACACTTATGTACGACATTATAATGCTTTGACTTTTCTTTATTATTAGTTGACATATTCTATAGATAAGTTGAGTTTGTTGACATCCATAAACTATGAGTACAATTAAATGTTTCTTAAAGGTTTTAAGTGTGGCTCAGTCTCACTGGATTTTGAATATCCTACTGCACACTTTTGACTTCGGGCCACCTAACAATATGAGTCTGAAAGTCTCTTAATGACGGACGTTAAAGTTCCTTTTTGGCAACATAAACTCATTCCACAATTCCATGAAGCAGAGACGCCGCTCTTAGGGTTGCAAAACATTTATGCTTGATTCCACTTGTGATCTGAAATGATCACTTACATTTCCAAACGTTTACTAAATGTATGTACTTTAGTATGAATTTCCTACCCTTTAAATTTACGATGACACACTAAATAATTGAACCACGAAACGTATTTTAGAATGATATTATCTGTGGTACTCATAGTTTTCCTTGGATGCTACAGAGTAAGCCAGTTAGTGACAAAATTTTGAAATTTTGTTAGACATAGGCTACCTTTAACCCAAATTCTTATACCACTTTAAGGTCCATAAGTTATATAATTTTGTCCAAGCTCATTTCTTTCAATGAGATCGTGTCATACAACAGAGTAGTCGCCCAATTTTTACTTCCATGTTCCTTAAGGAAATGGAAGTATGGTGATGGCAAAAAAAAATCGTGTTCGAGATTATTGCAGATTCTGATTTTACTACACTCAAAACATGAAAAAAGTCATTTTACTTCCATATTCCTTAAGGAATGGAAGTATGGTGATGGCAAAAAAAATCGTGTTCGAGATTATTGCAGATTCTGATTCTACTACACTCAAAACATGAAAAAAAGTCGTTTTCCGAAAAGTGTCTGTGTGTGTGTCTGTCTGTCTGTGTGTCTGTCTGTCTGTCTGTGTGTGTGTCTGTAGATTTTTTTTCTATGGCAAACGATAACTGCCGCAAATTCAAACAGAATCAAATAATTTTTTGCATGCAGCCCTGATTTGCAGAGTACTCGCGACCCATTGTTTTTGGTGAAGATCGGTTGAGGGAAAGGGGTAGTTTACCGGCAACGGTTTTTTTTTAGCAAGGGTAATTTTGTTTGTTTGGCAAACGATAACAGCCGCAAATTCAAACAGAATCAAATAATGTTTCGCATACAGCCCTTAATTGTACAGTTCTCAAGATCTGTTGATTTTGGTGAAGATCGGTTAAGGGAAAGGGGTAGTTTACCTGTAACGTTTTATGTTTTAACAAGGGTATTTCCTATGGCAAACGATAACAGCCGCAAATTCAAACAGAATCAAAAGATTATTTGCATACAGCCCTAAATTGTAGAGTTCTCAAGACCTATTGTTTTTGGTGAAGTTCGGTTGAGGGAAAGGGGTAGTTTACCACCAACGTTTTTTTAACAAGGGTATTTTCTATGGCAAACGATAACAGCCGCAAATTCAAACAGAATCAAATAATGTTTTGCATACAGCCCTGATTTGTAGAGTACTCAAGACCTATTGTTTTTGGTGAAGATCGGTTAAGGGGAAGGGGTAGTTTACCTGCAACGTTTTTTTATCAAGCGTATTTTCTATGGCAAACGATAACAGCCGCAAATTCAAACAGAATCAAATAATTTTTTGTATACGTCCCTGAATTGTAGAGGTCTCAATGACTTTCGATTTTGGTGAAGATCGGTTAAGGGGAAGGGGTAGTTTACCTGCAACCTTTTACGTTTTAACAAGAGTAAAGTACTTGAAAATTTATTTAAACTTTTTGAAACAATGGTAATTGTTAAAAATAAAATAATTTTGTTGCCAGGCAATAAAATTATAATTTTTTCATTTTAATGTAATATAATATTTTTCATTTAATACAGCAATAAAAAGGCAGGTAAGACACAGCCTGGCTGTTTGGCTGAAAATGATTTTAAATATAAATCTTAGAATATGGAAGTCATGTATGGTTCTCCATACCGATATTTTCGAAAAGTGTCTGTGTGTGTCTCTGTAGATTTTTTTTCTATGGCAAACGATAACAGCCACAAATTCAAACAGAATCAAATAATTTTTTGCATACAGCCCTGATTTGTAGAGTACTCACGACCTATTGTTGTAGGTGAAAATCGGTTGAGGAAAAGGGGTAGTTTACCTGCAACGTTTTTGTTTATCAAGGGTAATTTTTTTTCTATGGCAAACGATAACAGCCGCAAATTCAAACAGAATCAAATAATGTTTTGCATACAGCCCTAAATTGTAGAGTTCTCAAGACCTATTGTTTTTAGTGAAGATCGGATAAGGGAAAGGGGTAGTTTACCTGTAACGTTTTATGTTTTACACGGGTATTTTCTATGGCAAACGATAACAGCCCCAAATTCAAACAGAATCAAATAATGTTTTGCATACAGCCCTGAATTGTAGAGTTCTCAAGACCTGTTGTTTTTTATGAAGATCGGTTAAGGGAAAGGGGTAGTTTACCGGCAACGTTTTATGTTTTAACAAGGGTATTTTCTATGGCAAACGATAATAGCCGCAAATTCAAACATAATCAAATAATTTTTTGCATGCAGCCCTCAATTGTAGAGTTCTCAATACCTACTGTTTTTGGTGAAGATCGGTTAAGGGAATAGGGTAGTTTACCTGCAACATTTTATGTTTTAACCAGGGTAATTTTTTCTATGACAAACGATAACTGCCGTAAATTCAAACAGAATCAACTACTCTTTTGCATACCTTTTTGAATTATACGGAATTCAAGGTCTGTTGATTTTATTGAAGATCGGTTAAGGGAAAGGGGTAGTTTACCTGCAACATTTTATATTTTAACAAGGGTATTTTCTACGGCAAACGATAAGAGCCGCAAATTCAAACAGAATCAAATAATGTTTTGCATACAGCCCTGTATTGTAGAGTTCTCAAGACCTGTTGGTGTTGGTGAAGATCGGTTAAGGGAAAGGGGTAGTTTACCTGCAACATTTTATGTTTTAACAAGGGTAATTTTTTATATGACAAACGATAACTGACGTAAATTCAAACAGAATCAACTACTTTTTTGCATACCTCTTTGAATTATAGAGTACTCAAGGTCTGTTGATTTTGGTGAAGATCGATTAAGGGAAAGGGGTAGTTTACCAGCAACATTTTATTTATATATGTACTACATTATCGGCAACAAAGAAGTACTTTGTTGTTAAAATTCCTTCCCGTCCTGTTTGGCCGTAGACCAAAGTTTTCTGAAAAATCAGACGTTTCGGCAGTGCCATCGACTTCCATCATCAGTGAAAATCGAGTGCGATAACGTGAGGTGGTATACGTTAGTGACCACAGTACTGTGGTTAAGGTTGAAGCAGTAAGTAGAAAGAAGTAGTTTCAATGGAAATATTTCATTTCGAAAATGATTTTAAATATAAATCTTAGAACATGGAAGTCATGTATGGTTCTCCATACCGATATTTTAAATGTTAATTTAAATATAATTTTTACAGTTTCATAAACAATAAAAAAATATTTTACACTTATTACAATTAATGTTTAGATTGATTTTGTATCTTTCTTTAAACTATTTTTAACATCTATGCCTCAGCTAGATATTTATTCAATAATCAGCTTTAATGCTCTACTCCAGTGGTTCTCAAAGTGGTGTCCGCGGACACCTGGGGGTCCGTGACAATGTTTAAGGGAGTCTGCGGACACTTTTAAGAAAAAAATAGAATATACCGTAATTTTCTTCGATTTTTATGCTTTAAAATCTAAATGTTCGAATCTTAAAACAATTGGAGAAGATTCCAGTATTTTTTTTTACTGAGGGATGAAATAAAGCTCTTTTTATTTGATCCCAACTTCGACCTTAAAGACAGGTTCCATGACTTTAACTGGATTTTGAAGCTATCATACCTTGCTGACATCTTCAGTCATCTGAATGGACTCACTTTAAGCCTGCAGGGATCTAGCATCACTATTTTCCAGGTCCAGATAAAACCGAGGGGATGATAAAAGAATTGAAGCTGTGGGTTCAGAGATTAGACTCTAAATTCTTCTAACAATTCCCTTCCATGGCAGATTTCGACCAGATGTCAGGAGAAAATGTTCCAAAGGAGATCGTCAACGTTATTGGGAGTCTCATTTGGAGTAAATAGTCAAAATAGTCTCAGTTGGAGCAACTGCACTTGCAGCTAAGGGAAAATTTTCCAGTAACAGATGATAGTGACATGTGGATAAGAATACATTTGCTATTGGGCTGTCAACTAACCTCTCTCTTATACCACAAAAATAAGATTCATTAGCAGAACTTTCAACTCTCAGTTCATTAAAATTACAGTTTTCGCAATTACAGCTAGCTGACTTCTTGTTATATGTAATGACTGACTATCCTGAACTCACAAAACATCTCTGAAGTGTTTAACTGTGTTCTCCTCTACTAATCTGTGTTAAACCGTATTTTCCCAGCTCACGTACTTGAAGTAAATTTAAGAAATAAACTTCGTGTCGAGAGTGACTTAATATTGAAATTATCGGACATTAAACCCAA
Organism: Magicicada septendecula; assembly: GCA_034769895.1. Lineage (NCBI taxonomy): Eukaryota > Metazoa > Arthropoda > Insecta > Hemiptera > Cicadidae > Magicicada > Magicicada septendecula. The sequence goes on from CM068367.1 coordinate 498,615,373, forward strand.
TATTGCAGAGACAGTTTTTCAAAAGCAGCTTCATTGTTCACATTAAAGATATCATTAATATTATAATTTTTAAAGTTAAGATAATTTTGCTTTTAATATATTTGAATTAAAATATAAGAGTTTGTATTATATTTACTATTTGTTTTATTTCAGAACTCAGACCGGGTCTGTAAAACTTTTTGATTTTTTTGGTGGGGCCCGCGGACTGAAAAGTTTGGAAACCACTGTTCTTGTCTGTTTAAACAAAGGAGAATACTAACTTTATAACGTTACAATTTTTACAGTGTTTAAGATAAAAATTAAATAAATACAACATAGAAGTCCTCGCTTACTTCTCTACATTACTGTATAGTTTCAAAATTTTTACACTTTTCATTGATTTACAATTAAGTAAAATGTGTCAGAAGTCACTGTTTTCCGCTCTTCAACCGTACGCATCGACTTTCTCTAACTGTTGCTAAAAACAAAATGAAGGAAAAAATTTCCTAACAAAACGTTTAGCATTAAGTTCTATGCATTATGTCAAATTTGTATACTTCTCTATTTAATCTTTTAGAAGTTATTCATTTTTGTGTAAAAGTTTGCTAATCCATCAATGAGCACATTTAAGAAATACTTTTTGCACTATAATTGACAAAAAAAATATATTCACTCGTATGAATCCTTTGAGAAGACACGATTTCGTGAAGTCTCCACAATTAAGAACCGTAGGAGATAAATGATAGTGAACACTTTAAAATAATTTGAAATCGAGAATGAAAATGTTAAAACAGCTGGTGAGCCTCTTAAATCTGACATTAAAGTAGTAGAACACACGGCGCGAAATTGACAAGTAAGCAAATCAACAGTGAAGCGATATTTACTCGTGATCAGCACTGACTATAATTATCATAATGGTGGTAAAAAACGTATCTGTTATGTTTTAAACATTTTGTAATATATTGATACGTCACTACCATATGACAGAACCCAATGTAGAATGTCTAGAATGTCCGTTTTGTGTAACCCAAATTAATTTCTTTAAGTATTCAGGCATATTTCGATACTGGTCGATATTATGTAGGCCTACTTACATTCGACTTTATCGGCTAGTGATCAACCTCATCGCATACTAGATTACTTTCAAAATAGAAGATTTCATTGTAAAGTAGTACTCAAAACTAAACTACAAATGATCAAGCGATCTCACTCAAAGCTCAACTTCATATATTTTCCACAATATTATATAGGTATTCATAATATTTATTACTTAAAATCAAAATCTTATTGGATGATACTCGATAATAATTTAATACGTACAAAATGTTTAGCATATGCGCGCTCTTTTATAAAATGAATCAAAATTGGAAAATCATGTCAATTCTGGTTCGCTGAATTTATAGAATTATTATTACCGATCTAATGCTGCTTTATTAACTTACAAATTTTATTCTGCAGTATCACCTGTTTATGTTAGTTTCAAATAAAAAGTTGAAGATAATCATATCTCCTCGTGGAGTGATTTGAATATCAATTTATTTTCCAACTGAGGCTAACTGAAAGACTCAAGCGTTTGAGGACTAACGCCATTTAAAAAATAGCCTTTCATTTATGCTCCCTAGAACTTTGTCATCTCCTTACAGCGTCCTTTCATCCTTTTTTAGCCTTCACCAGACTTCTTGCACATTTACAATCTAATTCAGCCTAATAGGAATTTTAAAATTTGACCTTACTTCAAAGTATCGGACATTCAAATGGCTTCTTAGCCAGAGGTTCTCTTTGCAGTAACACCTATTTCTTACTCTCAGATCAAGTTTGAACTTAGCTAAAATAATATTAATTAAATTTATCAATGTTTTATTCTAGTTTGGTACTAATTTCTTGAAATTTGTTGTTATTATCAAAAAGAAATGCATTCAATATTCCTCTTGACGAGGTAACAATAAATGTTATCAAAATACTTAATGAGATACAATGTCTAATATTGGCACCATGTAGCAATCGACTTAAAGTAATTATCTTTCAAAATATTTTAAATGTATGTAATATTTTTTATCTAAGAGCTTTTTGAAAAACCTTTTTCGCTAAAAAAAAAAACATGTTTTCAAAAACTTTTAAAAGCAGCTAATTTTGAAACACGTACAACGTTTATGAAAACCATTAACGAAGTGAAGGAATTAGAGGTTTCGATGTTGTACATCAGTGATTCCCAGATTTTTGAAGTGAGAACTTGATTTACGGCACTATGGTGCCCGGCTCACTCCCGTACACCTCGCGCTTCTAGGACAGTAAACTGATTCAACATGTAACGAAAAGTCTGAAACGAAAAAGCAGTGTTGCCAGGTCAGTCAAATCTCTTTTCCCTACATACCTACCCAAAATTTCTCCACTTCCACAAATATGTGTGCTTTAAGCAACGCGTAATATTTTAAAGAATGTGAGAATATTCTAAATGTTTGAATACTATTACACGAATAACGTGAATATTAAAAATAATTTTATTTATGATAAAAGAAAATATACTCACATGCTGAGAGATAGAGCTGAATACTTTTTAAATCCTTTTCTTGTACTTAGTTCATTCTTATCCTTACATATTTACACAATTTTCCAATTGTTTAATTCATAAAAACAATTTAAAATTAGTGACACCTTTTTTTTTGTTATAGGCCTACTATTTATAATATAGTCAATTAAAATGTTAGGGTTCATGTTTGAAATGTCGAATGAGTATAATTTTGTATCTTTGTTAATTTGTACGTTTTTTAGTTGACCCGTGAGTTCAACTCTGGTTTTTATAGTGTATTTGGCTGGACAATTTTTTATGTTTTAAAATTCGTGTTAATAATTTAGCTATTTTATAATTTGCAATAATTTAATTATTATACTGCGCATATCGTAATCTACTTTTCAACTAAGTATTGCGTAAATCATATGTTTATGGTGGAAAAATTATTTGTTACATATTGTTTGTAACTGACAAACGTACACTGAAAAAATAAGGACGTGTGATATGATTATATCTATGTTCATAGCAAATATCAATTTCTTATAATAAAATACATTGAAACACTACTATGCCCTCATTTAATTTAATTATCCGTTCACTCTTATTTGAGTTTTAGTTCTTTATAGCTATATCTCTATTACTCCGCATGCATACGAGCAGTATTTTACACGTTTTATCAGTTCATTCGACAATGAAGTTCTCACTTCTGGCATGTCTCCCACGACACACCCATTTCTTTTTTTCCAGTGCCTTTTAAAAACTCGCCTAAAATTACTAAGGTATCTTCTAACACTATTAATCTCAATGTATATGGTTATAATACATTTCGATGATGACTTTGTAGTGCGTAGTAATTCAATTCAAAATGCACATTACATGTTCAAAAAATGTATCTTACTGTAAACATTTTTGCTTATAGTACTTTAATTACTGCCTTTTAATACTTAAACACTGTGATTTAGTGATATAACGTTTAGTAATCACTGCAGTATGCCAATTTGATCGTCAAGTAGAAAAGTAAATCTGGTGAGAAATGCGATTTAAACCATCCCAGCAAAAAACCACGCTTTAGAGGTGAATGCTTGCTGCTTAGTGATGAAGCAACAAAGAAGCAATCATACGCAATACAATCCTTACTGTATCTCTTCTGGAGTCCATATGGTGTGGTCTACGGTAAGAGCATGTTTTGGGCTTTTTACCTTAAAAGGTAAAGTGACTGGAGACTTGTCTATGAACATGTTAGTTGATCAGCTAAAACCTGTAGACCTCCTTAGGGAAGTCCGTTTGGAGTGGTTAACATAACATTTCACAGTTTCATTTAGGAAGACTTTAAAGATTCGACATACATATTATTATTGGTATCCAAGTCACTCTGTTATTTATAAATTAATAAATTACCTTATATCCGTCGTCTGACTTTGTTTCATTATTTAGAATTACGCGTTTCGGAACATATGTTCCATCATCAGATTCCTTTACTCAGTTGAGATCGTCAAATGTTAAAATCACATACTCAATTGTTAAAAACACACGTCAGTATGGGTGCGCACCCTACGGAGGCTGACGTGTGTTTTTAACAATTGAGTACGTGATTTTAACATTTGACGATCTCAACTGAGTAAAGGAATCTGATGATGGAACATATGTTCCGAAACGCGTAAATCCAAATAATAAAATAAAGTCACACGACGAATATAAGTTAATTTATTAATTTATTTAAAGATTCGTTGGATGTTAACTTGAAAGTCATAGACAGTGATGTCTATTAAATTAAAACGCCATGATTTTTCTTTTAAATATCTTCTGAAAGTCACCGCGACAAGACGTATTAAAATGCGTTTTTCCGTAGAAGTTTGCATTGGAAAATTATATCACACTAATTACCGATCAGACACAGCACATTGGAGGTAATATTACTTCGAACAAATATTTTGTTTGTCAATAAACAATATTTACAACGCCATACAGTTTTTATCTTTCATTGCACTCGTTTTTAGTGCACTCGTTGAGACTTACTGCGCACCATACCTAGTGTAGAGCATTGCACTACACTGACTTTAGTCGATATGTATACAGTAGTGTATAGCTCCCTCTGTATGTTTGTGACATCTCAGCAAGGGGTATGGTATGAGTTTACACAGTTCCTTACTTTTCTATCTTATTCTTCGAATGATAAGATTCCAAGTTTCATTCAAGTAAAATTTATCAATGGAACCTTATATTACATTGCATTATTTCAGACTTGTTTATTTTGTTTCGATCCCATACTCGTTCTGTACATTTTACAAGTTTTTATAATTTTATAGTCTGTTCAAACTGCAAAAACAAGGTTCTTAAATCGTATTCTTAAAGCGATTCTAAATACATATCGTACTGAGAAAACGTGAACGTGACCAAATCTGTACTGAGTAGAAGTAGATAGCCTAACTTTTAATAAAGCGACTTCAGGCAAAAGAAATCAGTTAAATTTACCTTGTTCACCATGTTACCCAATAAAATGCTACAATAACATAATTTTAACCATTGGCATTGATTTTTTTTTAGACTTTTTAGTGTTAAGACTAACAACATTAAATGGTTCGTTCATTTGTCATGAGTTTGAGATCTCCTACAAACGGTGATAATGTCATTAAAAAATACCCATGGTAAACTTAAATTCAATTTGTTCTTAGTAGTGAAAATCACCAAAACTTACAAATTACATTAATAAATGCTGAATGTCGAATGCTTATCGTAATTAAACATAGATAATAAATAAAATACGAATAATATTTAAACTTTATAGTATTTTTGTTTTGATTGAAAAAGGAAAAGTCGGTAAAAGTCATGTAAACAAGTAGAGTACGTGCTTTCACTTCATACAATTTGTAACACGGATTGTTGTCTGTCACAATGACTTATATCAGGCGCGTATCCAGAAAATTTTTTGGGGGGGCGAAAATGTTTGTGTATATATATATATATATAGGAATGTTAATTATCGACCGTATTATTATACTGTTAATGATTTCGAGGTTCGGTCATTAATTATGAAAACTCAGTTTTGCGACGTTTCGAGATTTATTCTTCTCATAATCATGCCTACAACATTAAAATATAGTCTTACTACAATTATATTATTTGTAAGTGTGTATAGGTGTGTGTTAAAGTCATACATTACTATAACTATTTACTTACATTAACTGTGAGATGAGCTACAGCAACCACATTACACTAAACACTTATCACTGTTCCATACTTATACACATATAACACATTACTTTTGTATAGTGTTAGCGTTATGTAGTTATCTGACAGACTGCCAGCGATATAAAATTTTAATAGTACCTAACTAGAAAGTTGTTCAGTATTCCTATACCTGTAAACTATTGTCCATTTTAAAAAGAGTGAATAAGATTAGAATAACACTTGCTAAGACTTTGTACGTCCGTTTTCTTGTTAACTGAAAGGTGTTTATTCTTCTCTATTGTTAGCATTTCTAAGAATTGCCGTTTAAAGTGATTACTTTCTGCATGAATTACTTTAGCTTTGTGAAACTGAAACGAGTGACCGTGTGTACGGGCGTGTTGTGTTAGGGCCGTGGGATCAGGTCTGTTAGTATTTACTTTCTGGCAGCTATAAGTAAATACTAACTGCCAGAAAGTAAATACTAACAGACCTGATCCCACGGCCCTAACACAACACGCCCGTACACACGGTCACTCGTTTCAGTTTCACAAAGCTAAAGTAATTCATGCAGAAAGTAATCACTTTAAACGGCAATTCTTAGAAATGCTAACAATAGAGAAGAATAAACACCTTTCAGTTAACAAGAAAACGGACGTACAAAGTCTTAGCAAGTGTTATTCTAATCTTATTCACTCTTTTTAAAATGGACAATAGTTTACAGGTATAGGAATACTGAACAACTTTCTAGTTAGGTACTATTAAAATTTTATATCGCTGGCAGTCTGTCAGATAACTACATAACGCTAACACTATACAAAAGTAATGTGTTATATGTGTATAAGTATGGAACAGTGATAAGTGTTTAGTGTAATGTGGTTGCTGTAGCTCATCTCACAGTTAATGTAAGTAAATAGTTATAGTAATGTATGACTTTAACACACACCTATACACACTTACAAATAATATAATTGTAGTAAGACTATATTTTAATGTTGTAGGCATGATTATGAGAAGAATAAATCTCGAAACGTCGCAAAACTGAGTTTTCATAATTAATGACCGAACCTCGAAATCATTAACAGTATATATATATATATACAAATACATGTATAGTTTTTGTTAATGAGAAGAATGATCCAGCACGTGTGGACCAGAAAATGTTAATGAGTTGGGCCCAAGTGGGCTAAAAATATGTTTCTTGAGTTGAAGAATCCTGTCGGCTGGTCTTCCATGTTAGTTAAAAATATTATGTAATACATGCATTGCTTCAGTGGGAAGAAAATGATAAGATGTGGACTGTATTTGAATAGATTTTAATACGTTTCTTAGTTACATTACAAATGTATTATTTGTTGAAATGAGGTCGGCTAATAATGCGTGTTGCCAAGTATTAAATTGAATTGAAATGATAGTTATGGCGCTAGTTGGCCATAAGTACGAATGTGCGGCCTAAGGCCTACATTAAAAGTCGTAAGAATACGATGTGCGCGAATACGGCACTAGAATACTTGAATGCAAGTATTTTAAATGACAGCGAGGCTGCGAGCGAGCCGAACGCTGCTGACGAGCGTCTGATACACACTGTGCAAAGTCCTAACACGCGAAAATTGAAACGAGGCAGTAAGCAGATTAGCCAACCTAGAAAACGAAATTATCGCGCTACAGTACATAAGCTGCCCGTCAAAATCAAATGATTTTTTAACATTTTTTAATAAATTATGATACATTTACAATTTAATTTAAAAGAGTACAGTTCTTACTAATGATAGTTAGGTTCAAGGCTAAGTTGAACCTTGAGTTATGAGATTAGATAACGGCAGTCCGTCACTAGTTTAGAGATAAGCATGCATAAGATAAGCCTAGAGATAGGCGGTTGTAGGCCAAGATTGGCGAACAGCTGTTTCATATATGAATAAAGTCTGGTTTGACCAATATTACTGACACAAGTGTGTACAGTATATAACATTATAAAACATGAAAGAAAAATACATAATTATACAATGTTTAATGCATGATCGGAAGCTCATCACATGATGGACCGATAGCTGGTAACCCTATGCATGTCATAGATGGTTACTGTAAAATTAATTGTGGCCCGTGGGCCTGTACAGAGAGTTCATTACATGAACAAAATTGTTGTTGAACATGTTGCAGTTGCATGTTCAACCGTATTTAGCAGGGTGGGATGTATTGACCTAGACATGCTGTTCCTGAAGTTTCAGGAACTTACAATATGTAATAATGTATGAACAAGCTAGATGCTGAATGCAAGCCCAGATATGACATGTATGTCATAATTTTAAGTAAAAAGAATTGTGCATGCTTACTTGCAAAATGAATACAATATAAAATACAATATAAAATAAATCTAGACGTGGCAGTTACATACGGCAGACGCAAGCAATATTTTTACATAGACACAATTTATGTGAATACAATAACAATAAGTCAGATAACATACAATACTGTGATTACAGAAACAATTGAAAATAAGTTTAGAAATAACCAAATTTGTACACAATAGTGAGGAAGACATGAGGCATGAATCAAATGTTCCACATACGAAAATACAAATAATAATAAGCCTTGCATATTAATTAAACTAATACTTGCTTGAGCAAACAGACAGTTGCTGATTCAAAAAAAAATAGTTAGGCTTATGCTAAAACAAGTGTTTATAACTTAACAAGTTTGGAACATTTGACTTATGTGTCCTTAAAATAAAACAAAGGCAATAATTCCCTTTCGTTATTGTTCGTCCCCTTTACAATTTTAAAATGAGACCACCAAAACATGAAAATTAGAAAGCATGCGATGGCGCAAAATTGATAAGAAAAAAGATTGTGATAATTCATCACAATTAGTTTGACCAACTGGTCGTAACAAGTAATAAGCCAATGGCTGAATAAAAGTAGCATTGTGCTAAGTAATCATAATGTCAAATCTCGTCTCGCGCTGGCAACAGACATAATTTATGTATTGGTCTCCGCAAAACACCCGTAGGCGTGCGAATGTCCACGACACGAACCAAGTTATCGGGGCCGGGAAATGTGGCGATAATTACGCCAAATTTCCAGGCTAATGGAGGTAAATTATCCTCAATAAGCAAAGCTAAATCACCAATGGAAACATTATCCTTGGCAAACTTCCACTTGTGACGCTGCTGCAACTGGTGCAAATAATCGCGAGACCACGCCTTCCAAATGCCCTGGACAAACCTCTGAAGAAGTTGCCAACGCCCAAGACGAGAAACAGGAACGTGAGAAAGGTCTGGGTCCGGAATCGCTGTTAAGGGTGCGCAAATCAAAAAATGGCCAGGTGTAAGTGGCACCGGGTCGTTAACATCCGAAGAGATAGCAAATAAAGGTCGAGAGTTCAGACATGCCTCTATCTGAGACAAAACGGTCGTGAACTCTTCGAAGTTGAGAGATTTGCCTAACACGCGGCGCAGATGAAATTTCAAACTCTTTATGCCGCTCTCCCAAAGGCCACCGAAATGAGGTGAGGAGGGCGGAATAAATGACCATGATATCCCGTGAGAGGATGTGAATGACTTGATCGAAGAGATGGCATCCTTGTTGTGCCAAAAGTTGTAAATATCATGTAAGATGGTGCGGGCCTTCCTGAAGTTTGTGCCATTGTCGGAGTACAGTTGACTGGGTATACCCCGACGTGCCATGAAACGACGTAATGCGGCTATAAACGCGCTGGCCGTAAGGTCGGAAACCAATTCCAAGTGAATAGCCCTAGTCGCTAAGCAAACAAACAAAGATACGTATGCCTTAGAAAGAGTTCTCGACCTCTGCCCGCCATTACGAATCATGAAGGGACCACCATAATCAACCGCGCAAAATAAGAACGGCCTAGAAGGAGTGACTCTAGGGGATGGTAAAATACCAAGTCTCTGAACCTGCTGTGTGGCACTAAACCTGATACACTTGCGAATAATGGAGCGGATGACTAGCCGGGCATTAACAATCCACCAACGTTGACGCAGTGAATGATGCACGAGTTGAGCACGAGCGTGAAGTAAACGAATGTGTTCACGTTCGATGATAAGGCGTGTAATGTGCGCCGATGGGGATAATACAATAGGATGTTTCGAATCGTAGGGTAATTGGGAATGCTGCAATCGTCCGCCCACGCGTATCACTCCAGAGTCGTCAAGAAACGGGTCGAGAGAAGCCAACTTGCTCCTAATGGAAACAGAAGATCCGTTCCGAAGACAATTAATTTCGGTTGCGAAGTGGATCGACTGAGATTGTTTTATGAAGAAGTTGAGAGACTGATGAATTTCTACAGGGGTCAGATCGCCCGAAAGTTTGTCCGTACATGAGTGCCTAATATTTCTGATGAACCGAAAACAGTAAGCGTATACACGCGTCAGCCGGTGCAACGAGGAAAAGTCCAACGATAAGTCAACAGCCAGGGTAGACATTAGCGAAAGGTTATGTGTATTTTTCTCTTCCGCGGTGACTTCAGAAGACGACGAAGTGGCCGGTACGAAGGATGGGAAGGGATCAGACTCTGACGATTGAGACAGACAGCTAGGACCGTGCCACCAAAGCGAGCAATCGCGCAAAACGTCAGGGAAACACCCCCTAGATATAATATCAGCAGGATTGCGTCGCAAATCAATGTGATGCCAGGTATAAGTTTGCGTACGACGCTGAATTTCAGCAACCCGATTAGCGACGTATGTTTTCCAACGCGTAGACTGCGCATGAATCCAGTAAAGAGCCACCATAGAGTCAGAATGCAAATGTACATTATCAACAAACGAATAAAGAGCAGGAATAACCTTAGATACGAGTCGCGATAATAACAAGCACGCGCAGAGTTCGATGCGAGGTAATGACACCTGGCGTAGGGGAGCCACGCGAGATTTGGAACACCAGAGGCGACAGGAGGCAGTAGAATCTTGATAAATGACTCTGATATATAGACAACAGCCAAACCCTCTCTCCGAAGCATCCGAAAAACCATGCAATTGAACTGTAGCCGCCTCACGCTTGCAACGAATAGATCGCGGGACTACTATTTTGCCAATCAGAATCAATTTGTTACACAAAGAATGCCAATCCGAAAGTGACTGACCGGAAATCGGTTCATCCCAACCAAGCTTACAAAGCCAAAGTCGCTGCATGAAATGTTTATACAAAAAGACAACTGGACCGATTAAACCAAGAGGATCATATACTCCAGCAATAATTGAAAGAATTTTTCTCTTGGATATGCTAGAATCAACCGGAGATAGTTTGATGTCAAACAAAAATGAATCGGCAGTATTGTTCCAAAGAATGCCTAGGGTACGCACATTGTCCTGTTTATTTAGGGGTCGTGAAAAGTTGTGATGATTTGCGACCGCTGTGGGTTCATTTGATGCCCATTTGTGCAACGTGAAACCATATTGAACAAGTAACGCACCTAGATCGGATTTCAGCTTGGTTAGATTAGGGATAGTGTCCGAACCGGTAAGTAGATCGTCGACATAAAAATCGTTGGTTATGGCTAACGCCGCTTGGGGAAAGGAAGACTGATTGTACCTAGCAATTTGTAGAAGGCAACGAGTGGCCAAAAAAGAGGCGCTAGCCGTGTCGTAGGTTACTGTTCGCAGCGCGAAATGTTTAAGTGGTTCGAGGGGAGAATCACGCCACAAAATGCGTTGATAGTGACAATCCCCTTCAGATACGCGAATCTGACGATACATCTTCTCGATGTCGGCAATGAGAACATACTCATGTATGCGGAAACGCAAAAGAATGGAAAAAAGGTCTTGTTGAACATTGGGGCCTACTAACAATATGCCATTTAACGAAAGGCCATTAGTAGTCTTGGACGAACCATCAAAAACAACGCGCAGTTTTGTGGTCAAGCTAGACTGTTTAAACACGGCATGGTGAGGCAAGTAGTAAATATTTGACGCTCCTAAATTGATAGCGCCATCATCGATGAGTGTCATGTGCCCAAGATCCATGTATTCCTTGATAAAGTCCGCGTAGTCGCGAGCGAGCTTGGCATCTCGCCTAAATCGACGCTCTAAGCTTAAGAATCTTGATTCGGCACTCGTGTAAGATTCCCCCAAGTGGGGATTATCAGACTTGAATGGGAGTGACACTATAAATCTACCCTCGTGGTTGCGCTGAGTAGAGCGCACAAAATGCTCTTCACAGGCCGACTCGCTATCAGGGGTATTGTCAGGGATAGTTTCTGCTTCCCAAAATCTCTCGAGAGATTGCAGAATTTGACTGTCATTGTTCCTTGCTAGGAACGAAACAGCAGGACCCTCGGTGTGGCAGTGCTTGGGCAGATTGCCAGCTAAAATGTAGCCCAGTTTTGTTTCCTGAATGATAGGAAAATTGGGGCCGCGTGTGTATTTATTGGCTAATATCAAATCCAGATACAATTGTGCCCCTAATAGTATGTCGATTTGTGAAGGTATATTAAAATCTGGGTCGGCCAGAAAAATTTTGTTTGGAATGTGGAACTGGTTGATATCAAACGAGGTTGAAGGCAGATTGTGAGTTAAGGTAGATAAGACGGCACATTTCGCCTCGAAACTATGTCTCTGATAGCGAGAAATAATACGTATAGAAGCAATATCAGTGGCGCAACACGCTGTGTTGTTTATTCCTGTGATTGGAATATTAGATTTGGTTAATTTAAGGTGTAACCTTTTTGCAAATGATTTTGTACAGAAATTGATCTGTGAACCGGCGTCCAGGAGCACTCTAGCCCTATGCCTGTCGCCAGCCTGATCAACGACAGATACAACAGCTGTGGATAAAAGAACATTGTTTTTACACTGTAATTTAAGCGAGCAATAATTGCTGCTGGCAGCTGTTGATTTCGGCACGTAATTTGCGTGCAGCAATGTGTGGTGTCGTTTTGAACAAATTTTACAGACCTGTTTACTCTTACAGTTAGCTATCAAATGACCTGCTATAAGGCAGTTGATACAACATTTATGATTTGCAACAACTTGCCCCCGCTCAGCGGTGCTTAACATACGAAAATTATTACATATGTGAAGCGGGTGGTTAGATTTACAACACACGCATGAATAATGATTTGCCGCTGTGTGATAGCTCTTAAATGTAGTGCTGCCAGCAGTATTTCTTAAGCTACACTTCTCAGATTTATTGTTAGGTTTTACATTAAGTTTGTTGAATTGCTGTCCGGGTTCAATAGGCATTGTATTTTCTAACAGCTGTCTGCGTAAGTTTAAAAAATGCGTAAAGTCTTGAAAGCTAGGCAAATTGTCAGGGTCTATTGACTCCTTCCAAAGTTTTAAAGTAATAGGGTCAAGTCTGGTGGACAGCAACTGTATGGTAATAAATTCAAATGAATTCACTGACAGCTTCATTGCTGCCAGTGAATTAACGGAAGACGTTATTGTGTTAGTAAACTCCGCCAAACTTTGGACCGAGTCCTTTATTGTGGACTTAACCTGAAGTAGGTTTTGCACATAGTATTTAGCTAATATGAATGGGTTGTTATACCTTTCGGACAGCAAATTCAACGCTATTGCATAATTTTCTTTACAAATAGGTAATGATTTGATTAAATCTAACGGTTCACACTTCACAGAGGAATGCAAATAATGCAGTTTTTGCACTGGTGTTAAATCAGATCTTGAATGCACTAAATCGGTAAAAATTGAATAAAAATGTTGCCACTCCAATATGTTGCCTGAGAAGCAGGGCAAACTTATCGGCTTTAATTGCATGGGCGTCGATAATACGGGAGGCACAGTCTGAGTATTAAAAGTGTCAAGTAGTTGCAAAATGTTTGCCTCAGTTGAGTATATCATTTCTTCGACCTCAACTCGGTCTGCTTGAACAACGCTCGTGTCTTTACTGATGAGCTCTATCTCAGACTGTACCTCGTCGTACTTCGAGGCCAAGCTTTTGAGACTTTCCAGTCTTACAGTTAGAAAATGTTTTGTACTTAACGTTATGTCAAATGAATTTACCGCGGATTGTATCCGCACTATCGCGGACTTTAATCCGCCTCTCTTTCTGGTCAGCACTTTGAGGCCTTCTTCAGACATTTTACGCACCTTTTTACTGTTGTTGGTGATACCTTGTTGGCGATGTCCTGCAGCGTCGGCTCCTTGGTGAAGATGGTAAACAGCTGGCAGAGATGACCACTTTGAGTAAGCACTGTAGCTGGCAGGCACTTGCTAATATGTTGTCTGAAGATGACGAACGAAATGACGATGCAAATCACGCCACGGTCGTAATAGCTGACGTGCTAATTCGCCCGTGATGGCCAGAAATAGTGGTAGAAAATATTGGATGGAAAATCCAGGTCCGGAGTGACCAAAAAATGTTAATGAGAAGAATGATCCAGCACGTGTGGACCAGAAAATGTTAATGAGTTGGGCCCAAGTGGGCTAAAAATATGTTTCTTGAGTTGAAGAATCCTGTCGGCTGGTCTTCCATGTTAGTTAAAAATATTATGTAATACATGCATTGCTTCAGTGGGAAGAAAATGATAAGATGTGGACTGTATTTGAATAGATTTTAATACGTTTCTTAGTTACATTACAAATGTATTATTTGTTGAAATGAGGTCGGCTAATAATGCGTGTTGCCAAGTATTAAATTGAATTGAAATGATAGTTATGGCGCTAGTTGGCCATAAGTACGAATGTGCGGCCTAAGGCCTACATTAAAAGTCGTAAGAATACGATGTGCGCGAATACGGCACTAGAATACTTGAATGCAAGTATTTTAAATGACAGCGAGGCTGCGAGCGAGCCGAACGCTGCTGACGAGCGTCTGATACACACTGTGCAAAGTCCTAACACGCGAAAATTGAAACGAGGCAGTAAGCAGATTAGCCAACCTAGAAAACGAAATTATCGCGCTACCGTACAGTTTTTGTGTGTATGTGTTCGCCATCACTTAGAAAAGTGGAATAATGTAAAAAAAATTTCTTAAATAAAAGACATTAAATTCGTAATTAATTTATTTATTAATACTATTTTTAATGTCTTCTGTGACATTTTCCAAGACTGGTATATAAATTGACTGTCTGAAGTAAGTAAGGGGATCTTGAGATGGATAATTTTCTCTATGATTCTGTATAGCTGCTGTACGTGGTACTTTAATTTCAATATCTAAATCATCAGCTAATCTACGTATTTCTTCAAAGATAGTAGCAAATACATCTGTACATTTTTCACGACGACGAATCAATTTCGTTAAGGTGTCTCGAGTCATATCCTGAGCAGATTTTAAGTCAACTTGAATTTTTTGAAAAAAGTAACTTGCTTGCTGAGTACCTGACAAACATACAATCGCTATTACAGTTTCAGTGTCAAGAAGAGATGTCTTCAGGCCTCGAGCTTTTACCCTTGTTTGTGGATCTTTCCAAGAACACATACTTTCCAGTGCTTTTATGATTAGAGGTAGAGATTCTCTAAACTGCAATACACCATCATGGCGCTCTATCCATCTCGTTTCACAAAGCCCACTAAGCTTGTGACCAAGTATTTTCTTTAGACCTATAGGTACAGATCGTTTAGATGATGCACCTAAAAAGGATATCGTTTCTGTCATTGTATCTACCGCATTCCGAATACTTTTCACTTTAGATGTTTGCGATATTGACAAATTTATCCCGTGGTTAGAGCAAGGTGAGAAAACCGCATTAATTGCTTCTTTTAACTGCTCCACAAACTTCAGAAACCATAGCTGAACAACCGTTATTCGTTATGAATGATGAATAATCGTTATTCCGACGCATTTTTTTAGATCCAAGTTGAAGTTTTTCTGTAATTCTTCAATGACAATTCTTCCTATCTTAAAACCAGATATTATTGGCTCAGTGTTGTCATTGCCGTCATGATGATCTTCAGCACGCACATCAATAAATTTAAGAAAGGATTCAAAAATGCGTTCGCCATCTGTATACCGCAAAATTAATGCCAGCTGAGAGATATTAGAAATGTCTGTTGTTTCATCAAACATTACGCTATAAAATTTTGCAGCCTGAACTTTTGGGATAATCCGGCTGAGAATTTCTTCTGCATAACATTCAATTAGCTCGTTTTGTGTAACACTACTAATATAGGTAGCTCGTGATGAAGAATTTTGTAAGTGATTTCTTAACGTTTCATCTCCTTTAGCACGATATCTCAAGAGAGCCCGAAAATTTCCATCGTTTACAAGACTATTCATTTCGAATTTTCCTGAGTCTCTGTGGCTCCGTAATGGCATACCCTGTTGTCCAAGAACGTTTATAGTATCTACAATTGGTAATAGGCGTGATCTGTTTTCAGATATTTCGAAAATACGCTGCTTATTTATTCGGTTAATAACGGACGACTCTGCATGATCCAAATTATATATAAAATCTTTTGCAGTTTGGATGGAATTTTTATGCAATTAATTTTTATCGTGTTTTTCTAAGATCCCATCTTTTCCTAACAAGTTATGAAACCTCGTGACAGGTACCTTAACAAATTGATTTAAAGTTACATTTTTGTTATCACCTCTGACACCATAATTAATAAAGAAAGGGCAATATTTACAAAAATAGCCCTTTTTTGTATGAGAATACACGAGCCAATTATATTTATTTAGATGGTCATGACGTGGAAATCGTTTTTCTGGCTTGCCATTTTTATTATGGATTGAAAAAGCGAAAGTATAATTCATACATGGTACCCATGGATGTAAAATTAAATTCTTCTTTGTTAAGTCATCTACTTCAAGGCCTACATAATTTCCGATATCGTAAGTTATTTCAGTACAATTTTTATTTTCAGATTTGTTAATCAACTTTTCTTTTTCAACTTCATCACTTGTTGGAGGAGTTAATTTATCTTTTATTTTTGTGTCAATATCAGGGAGGCAAGTCCTTTTGGCAGGCGTCATAATAAAATATGAATCAATAGTCCCAGATCTTTTCTTTGCTTGGAAACTGCAGGATGGTTGCGGCTCCTGTAACATAATTTTTATTCTAACAGAATATTTATAATTTCAAAAATAAAATTAAATAAAATTTTTAGATTCGATGAGGATAATTGAAAGTAGTGTTTCTCTCCGAGTTACCTAGCACTTCGATAGACCTATCTAAACGGTAATAGGATTTACTATGATTTACTTGTGAAAATGTAACTCTAAATAGAAAACTAATACGTATAGATATATTGAAGTTCGGTAGATCTATCTAAACGACAAAAGCAAAAATGTTAATATATGTTATGAAAACATAAGTACGAACTCACACGTACTAAAATAAGCGTGATATAATTTTAAATTTTAGAAAATTAATATTTCAATTTTCATAAAAATTAATCAATCTTTTTAGTCGTCAGTATAAGAAGTTATTACAAAAAGGATAAAAAACACCTATTCGCGACGCTACAATTCAGTTGTTTACCAACACTAATACACAACAAAATCTTTCTACTGCCAATACACAATATATATAGAACACACGAATATATTTCGCACATCACACCTGCAAGAAAAACGAAACTTGTATTTACTCACCATACTTAAAAAGACTTCCGAGTTTAACTCCAATTGTATTTCAAAATAACTTGTTTTAACTCAGGTTATGTATGCTTAACGGATAAAGAGCCGGACAAGTCGACTTGCAATATATTGCAGATGTACAAAGTACAAGAGCGCATGCGCGTAACTGTCGTCTCACCTCGAATCACGAATCTCGACACTGTTTATCAGTTTATGTGCTATCGAATGATAACTCGTCTCTCTATATTACCGACTATCAAGCCAGTTACTCTAATGGCGCTTAAATTAAACTAAAATTTTTTCGTTTTTTTTTATTAATATAAAAATGACATTTTTTCTGAGTGTTGGGGGGGGGCGATCGCCCCTATCGCCATCCCCCCCCCTTGGATACGCGCCTGCTTATATACATGTAGTATTCAAAATCATATCATATCATGTTTTTTATTTCCATTGTTTTTTTTTTGTCTAATACATGCTAGTAGAGATAGTTATGGCTTAGGTAAAGATGAAGAAAAACAAATGATAGATTCAAAAAAATTTGGTATAAATCATAATCGCCATATATTATTCTAATTTTTTCTCCGCTTATGCAATACAATACGAAGAACGGTTTAGTGAGGTTCAGACGATTTTGAAATCATATATATCTAGTTAACTGACCGAATCTTATGGAACCTTTTATCATTTACTAAATCACTGTCACTACTCTTGCAAATACGAATGACAGAGAAAATCAAACAGTGCGTGATAAGTTGCGCAAGTACATACCGATAATAAGTTCTGCGAGAATCGAACAAATAATGTTTTCCGTACTGAAGGAGTAGTACTGAAAACCACTTCAGACGTTTCAAAGTTCCTGCCACTTCCACTTCTGTTTATAACGAGATGTATTAACAACTTGAACTGCCAGGTATATACTACACGTTTTCAGGAAAAACACTTGATCGTAGAAGTCTCAGAGTTTTCCATATTTCTGGAAAAGAACGCTAATATTGACTGCACAGTACGTTTCACATTTATTTATGTGGTATACCTGTTTCGTCACAGATAAGGATAAGGATAGTACTTATAAATATCAGTTTTGCCCCACGAACAGTCGGATTCAAGATAGTCGCCGCACTACATAAACATGTGTCTTAAAATAATAAATGAAATTTTATTGTATAAATTGTTTTAATGTATTGCAAGTGTAGGCTAACTGGACAAAGTGCATACAAGGGTTTTTAACTATTATTATGTTTGGCTAAAATATCTGTACCTGTACTGTATTTCTTTACAACCCTTTTTCGTAATTCATAAAAAATATATTGCAACAGTACAACCATTAACGGTACTGTGCATTGCCAAAATAAATAATAAAAATAAATAAATATGAATTAATAAACATGATTCAGATTGCATAAGCTGGATCGTAGTTAAAAATAGGGAGCGCAGAATTCATGCATGGACATGCATTTTCGACACACCTGTCGCTAGCGTTGTGTACACGCGTATTTTGTTTGTGTGTGTGAATCCTGTCCGTTCCTGAAATGTAACCAACCCTTTTCAAGTAGAATAGTTGTATGTTTTATTTTAATTAAAAAATATGTACGATAGGGTAAAACAAAAGACACCAAAGTGTATAGAAATTAAAGGTGAATAAAGTGTTAAAAGACCGTACCGATGTGACGAAAGGTGCAATTACTATACGTAAAAAATGAATAGCTCTTTTTGTGATTAACATAAAGAAGTGTAATTTACGTATAGTAAACATATAAAAATTAGTGATCGACTGAGCATCGAGTAATGTGAAACAAACTTCGTAATTCGCGAAGATAGGCGAAAATTGTGAATTGAACCAGAGTGGGAGAAGTGACGCTTCGACAGAATCTGACAGGTTAAATATTGTTCAGACATGAGTTTTTGCACGACCTGACTATAAATACCAGGTCGCGCGAATAAATTTTCTTCTTCTCGATTCAACCGTTGCCACAGGAGGCTATGTCATCGACGATGCTAATTCACATCTATAGTGAGAGTCACAGGACAAACTAGATGTCCAACAAGAGCAGCAAAGTACATACGATGAAATCTATGGACACACCGGCAGCATATGATGTGAGGCGAGACGACTATTAAACAATACATGCAGTGGAACACGACCAGAGGACCAGAAGGACACGGAGAACACGACCAGAGGACCAGAAGGACACGGAGGACACGACCAGAGGACCAAAGGAGGACGTACGGATGATTAACCACGTCAAACGAGGTGATAAAAACCATTGTAATTATAGACATTTGAAAGACACTAATTAAAGTTGGAATGAAAGACATTCAACCAGTATTAAAATAAATAAACTGTACATAAATGTAAAAGCAGAATAAAAGTTAGAATAATATTTCTTGTATTAAAGTTAGTAATTGAGAGTAACGTAAATGATAAGAGAAATATTTAATTTTTGTATTAACGTAATTAGTAAAGTCTTGTTGATAAAGGAGAATGCATATGCAGTAGAAAGTTAAAACAAATTAATATAAAAGAAAGTTGAATACAAGTAAACTCATTATTGAAGCAAATTAATCAGTAATTGCAAAAAGATGAGCATACAATGAGTAAGCCGAGAGCAAAATAAATATTTAATTAATTAAAATTAGATAATAAGATTTATGTATAACTTGAGTATTTAATTTGTTAGCAATAAGTTGTGTACGAAAGATTCGTACAAACGATATAATAATGAGTCAATATTTAATATGCGAAATGAAAGATTTTGTTTAATAAATAAAATGGAACAATTTTAAACTTAAATAACGTATCATCTTCTTATTACGATTACACCCATGAATTCAGTACATTATATAAATGAAAATTGTGTTGTTATAATATGCCTAAATACTACAATACGACCTTCAGTTTAAGAATCTTCTGCTGAACAGGTCTCAAGAGTTAAAACAGTCCAAACCTTATAAACCGAAATAAATACTGTTTCTAGTCTTCTGTATTAACGGGATCTTCGGTTTACCGGGATACACATCAAAACTGCTCTTTACAATTTTTCTTTCTTGCCCTTGTGAGATGTTATAGCCGAAACGTTTAACCTTACACAATTAAAACAAAGTCGACGCACTATTCGTGGCAATTTTCTTATTTTCATCATCAAATTTAAAATCATACTTTGCACCATTTAAAATACGAGACAAATCAGCGTCTCGATAATCCACTTCCGGAACATGGGACAGCTTATAAAATCCTTGATGAATCCGGAATATCCTTGACATTTCGTAACACTATTTAAGCTGTTTTCCCGCTTATTTTTACACTAGTAGGCCTACAAAACCGTGAATTTTATCTTTTGGCAAGTGGTGTAACTATAACTGTTTTATACCTATAATAATTTTTCTTTAAAATCTTTTCGAATAACTGGGTTCAGTCCAAACAATCGTTTCGGTTCAGTAAAGTAGGATTACAGGAATTGTTTCCTCACTCTCGGCACAACAACAATAATGTAATATAGACCATCGATCAGCTATCTCCGTCGAGTGCAAACACAAATTATTTTGTTTACACGTAAAAATTAATATTATCAATCACGCCTCACAAAACACATGACGCTTGCTTTTCACAACGTAAACAATTCTTGTACACACACACACACACACACACACACACACACACACACACACACACACACACACACACACACACACACACACACACACACACACGTACATACACATACATATTCGTTTTAACTAAAATTGTATCCACTTTTTAAAATAAATATCCGTTTATCCTCGTTACATAATTCGTTTCGTCGATACTGACAATATAGTTGTCCCACGAATCAGTCATGTGACTACCTACTCAAAACTCTTGATAAGTTATCAGCCACGCTGCATTCACAGTTGATGTTCACACACAAGACCGACGTTTCTGAGATAAACCACTCGCTCTTATAATTAAATTTGACGCTGCAAATTTTTGTCGATAACTGAACAGTCGATGTGAATACTGACAAACGTGGATCGTACCACGTGGGTGTGAGGAGTGAGTAGTCACGTGTATTACACAGATAACTGACCTACTGTAACGCAGACAGTGAGAGAAACCGTGACTTTCTTAAACTATCGATTTCCATCGCTAACTCTACTCGCTTGACTGCAGTTGATTTTTATATTTATGAAAATTGTAAATTTAAATTTATAAAAGCGTTTAAAATAAGTATATACGTAGTTTACTACGTCTCAACTATATCGTTTGGAGACACCGATCGCAACTACGCCTCTACAAACACAAGTGTAAAACTACTGATAAGCCTGTTAATATTTCATACGCACCGACAATACACAACATGAACTTTAACGGAAATTTGATGCTTGCCGAAAATAAAAAATGTTGTTGATAGTTTTTTATAAGGGTGCAACAATAATTTTTCTTTTTATTATTTTCCTTCTTTTCTTCTAAAACGAATACGAAAAGCAATTCCTGTCCTTCATTTTTACTATGGCGCTCCAGCTAACAAGTCTCACAATGGTTTACTTAGATCTGTTCGTGGGCCGTTTTTACCCATGTTTTGGATTCGCAGAGAACAACTCTTTTTTAAATAACAAACAGGTTTATTTCACAGCATTTCCATAGTCTATATGTTTGAAACATGAAATATAGGATAATCCATTCAGTCAATAAGTAGCTTTTAAACAACATTACGATAACGTGTACGGTATTTTTATTGTGTTATTACCGTTTACTTTAATAGGATTGATTTCAGGATATTTTTACACGTTTTTTAGGCATGTTAAAGATATAAATATTGATTAATCTTAACTTTTTTTTTTAATTTTGTATGAAGCCGACTCGACAGGACCCCCCCCCCCAAATTCTAGATTCGCTACTGACTGCCTACATTACCAAACGCAGCTGTGAGCTCACAGTAAGCTCAAATACATTAACACATTGAGCCCTATCAGCCTTGGAGGACTGCCTATTCCTGTGGCCTGAACATTTTTACGTAAATTTGAATCTAATTAAAAAACAATAACAACAACAACAAGTTTCTACTTATTCCCAAGGTACATACTGTATGTTGCCTGAACGCTTAAACAGTCCTCTTTTATATGATATAATTATGTGTCAAATAACATGTTAAATATATTCCAGTGTAGGCATCCGAATTACAACATTTTCAAGAGTCTTACTTTTTTTCAGCAATATTTCTGTGTATCACATCTGATATCAATATTGTACATCAATATTATTAAAAACTTCATAAATTTCATCTTTGGCAATTATATTATATGTTTTATATTTATTAAACGAATCCTTTATAATAAACCATGAAATTACTACAACAAAATACTCAGCGCACGTCACAATGCAGCGTAAACTACACAAAACGTCATTGTTGGAAATGCACGTGTTAACAAAGTAAAAATATTCTCAAGCTGATGCTGCCATCTCCAGTTGTATAGCACAACTAAAATATAATTGTTCATACCAAACAAACCTACAGACCATGATACTGTACTCTAGTTTCATTCCCTACAGACGTTTGAGGGCCGTCCAGTTCAATAAAAACGCTGCTAAATTCGTGACGAGTTATACGCTCCTTCTTCGGATCTGAGAGTGGAATGATGCGGACGAATCATAAGGCTCAGTATTATGTTAACGGTAGTTTACATTATAGTCTGAATTGTTAGTTTCCTTATTCCTATCAAGTTGCTTACATATATATTACACAAAGTAGCTGAAAGGTAATCTCCTATCGAAAACATGTTTAGTTAAAATGTCATTATAATTATTATGCCCCTAGGGGCTGCCACCTTGTGAATACGGGTGTGGCAAGCCCGGGGTACCTGAGCCGGGCCCTCTTACGTTGTTTCAACTTGTCTAGGGTGAGGTTCCTTTCTTTCACCTATCCTCGTGGTCTTTCTTGACCAACTCTTGTTTTCCCCGACCCCAGCGCTATTAGAATATTCAAAGGTTAGGTGTCTTTAGTTTTCCTCTTCCATACTTCATATTCTTTCAGCTGGTGTGCCAAAAATCCTCAGTGATAAAACCCCCGTATAAAAAAACCAAACACAGAAGATTCTTTAGAGACTTCACTTACGGTGCAGGGGGTCGTGTCTCCAGTACCGGCGACCGTCAGGGGCGGGCAAGTGGACCCCGGGTTGTCGTTATCGTGCGACCGCAATCCGTCGCTGGTGGATTTAAACTAATCTGAAAACTAGAGCTGGAAATAAACTAATGATCACCACGAAGGAAAGAAAAGCGGACACAGTAGGGGACACGGACAAAGCTGAGGTAATACCTACCTCGCAAAACTCCCCGGAGAAAAACTAAATCGAGAATTTGGGGAAGAATGAGGAGGATCGGCTGCAAAAATGTAGGGACATCATCGAAATGCGAGGCAGCGAACAAAGCTGTTGAGACGAACAGCCAAAAGGAAAGGAAGAAAAGACGTACTAAACCGCGACCTCAAGCACTTTTTATACAGCCAGCACAAGACCACACATTTACAAAAGTGCTACAGGAAATACGAATGAAAGCGAAACCAGAAGACACGTAGACGGAAATTAGGTGCATTCACCAGACCAGGTCGGGAGGTATCCTTTTGGACCAGAGGGACGGTACCAAAAATAAGTACGACTTCTGTGAGGCACTGAAAGGCACTACTGGAGTATATGCCACCTTGGCCAGCCTTGAGCCCAAAGCTACTTTGGAGGTCAGGGATCTGGATAGTGTCACAACCTTGAAGAAGTGGAAGAAGCTGATAGGAGAGAAATCAAGCTTCTTATTGGAAAGGTGATAGTCTCCGTCACGAGAACTTACAGCAGAGAGTAGAACTTGGCCTTTGTCCAGATAAGCGAACGAACAGCAGTGGAGCTCCGTCATATAAATATCGGTGGGTAATCTGTACAGTGAGACACAGAATGGTCGTAACGGTCTGTTCTGGCTATGGTCGTCATCAAGTAGGACAAGTCAAGGGAGCCCAAGGTCTGTTTACACAGTGTGGAGAAGCAGGCCATAATAGAAATGACTATAGAGGTACACCAATGTGCTTCCTTTATATAGAGATAAATTCTGGCTCAAACTATATTACTGGCTCAGGCAACTGCGTAGTCTTTAAGCGAGAACTAGAGGCGGCAAAGAAGACAGGTAAACTACGAAGACATCCGAGAGCAGCACCGAGATAAGACAGAACAGGGATGGTTTGCTGACGTCTTGGCACAGCAGCCATTTGAGCCCCGGACTAAAGAAAAACTCCTGTGGCAAGTCACGGAACAATAAGCGGATACGTGTGGGTGCGTAGTGGAAAAAAAACACTTATGTGAGCTACTACTTCGCCCCAAATGAGAACACAGGAGGACTTCCAGGAAAAGCGTAATGGACTAGCGGACTCTCTGCAAGAGATCTAAGGAGTGTTCGTGGTCACTGGAGATTTGAACTCAAAATTTGTAGAATGGGGCATGGCGACAACTGACTCAAGAGGAAGGCGTGTTCTCGAGATGGCTCCAAGGCTGGGCCTCAATGTGATGAATGTCGGAAACACTACGACCTTCAGACGACTCAGCTGAGAAGGAACGATTCCTGACATCACCCTGGCGTCCATGCTTATAGCAAAGACGTGGTAGGATGGAAGGTGACTGATGATTACACTGGGAGTGATCATCAGTACATTACCTACAGTTTGGTGAAACTATTACCAAAGGTAACTAACCACCATCAGTATACCCAGATGTAACATGGCCAAGCTGGGTAACGGGACACTGATTTAGATGATAGAGAGAGGAAAGGATGCAATCCTGGAGGGTGTGAGGAATGCTGAGGCTAAGGTAGAGAACATAATGCGTCTCGTTACTCAAGCCTGCGATGCCTCAACGCCCCGAAAAAAAAGTCTGCGAGGAAACTGGAAACCTATACAGGATAGCTGACCTTCGAAGGCAGTATCTGCTCCTCAGACGGAGGGTCACAAGAGCGAGGAGAAGAAATCCAGAAGATACTGAGGGTAAGGAATATGAAAGAGCCAGAAAGAATCTTAAGGGCGTCATTAGAAGAAGCACGCGCCAAAAGTGGGAGGCAATAAGGGAGGAAGTGGATAGTGACCCTGGGGAATGGCATATAACATTGTCCTACGCAAGCTCAGAGCCCAGTCAGAAGCCATATTATGGACACCACCAGCATGTGAGATATCGTGGATGCACTCTTCCCGATGCATCTAGTCAGGTCGGCGAAAACGTACCCCACCTCTCTAGAGATGTATGTCCCTCTCTTCAGCGAGGAGGATATGAGACTAGCTGTAAGTTATATTAAAAATAATAAGGCTCGTAGACAGACGGTGTTCCTGTTGAGGTTCTGAAGGGGATTGGGGGAGCCTGTCCTCTTCTACTCCTCGCCATGTATAAACTATTGCTTGAGAGAAGGAGTGTTACCCAAGGTGTGGAAGGTATAGCGCCTGGTGTTGATTAATAAGGGCAAGGTTCCGCGTCGGCTTACAGGCCGCTATGCATGTTAAATACAGCCGGTGAGCTGTTAGAGATATTACTAAAACCGACCCTCGCCTACACAAAGTGGAAACAGTTTCCAACGGGTATCCAGAATGTCGGAAGTTCAGAGATTCCGGCATTGCTATCCAGTAGAGATTCAGAGAAGGACGGCATACAGAGTTAGTGCTATAGAAGATGTAGTGAATGTAGTCCACGTGGCCCATTACTCAAGGAGGATAATCGTGCTAATGGCCGTCCCAGATTTAATTTACAGCATTGGTTATATGGGCTACACTGTTGCCGGGTTTCGTGTGTGGAAATGCGTATTCGGCGCATTGAAGGCGTTTAAAATGTATTTCTCCCGACCAGCAACGTCGATTTACTGCTACATGGAGTGAATTTTATCATTGAAGGACTACACATTATTGTACAGTTTTATCAGTAACGCTAGACTTTAGGAACGCTTTTAATTCTGCCAGATGGTCTGTCATGCTCGGTGCACCTGAAATCGTCTTTCGTATACCAGAGTATTTACTACCGATAATAAGAAGATATTTAAGTGAGCGTGAACTGCTGTGTACCACTACAGTTGGGCCCAGCAAAAGGGAAGTTACCGTCGGTGCCACTCAGGGGTCATTCTTGGGTCCCGACCTCTGGAACATATCCTACGATAGGATCCTGAGATTGGAGATGCCAGACAACAACTTTCTTGTTGGTTATGAAGACGATATCGCTGTAGTGATTGCTGTCCGAAATACAGAAGAAGCCCAGAGAAGATTGTACGAAGTGATGCTACAAGTTAGCTCTTGGTTCCAAGCACGTGGTCTACGTTTGGCGACGGAGAAAACAGATAGTCCTGTTTACCAAGCGAGACATGGCAACAATAGCAGAGATGGTCGGGGGTGTAGGGCGGGGGGAATCAATCGTCACTAAAAAGACGGTCAAATACTTAGGCCTGCGACTAAACTCGAAATTAACGTACTGGATGCAGATCACGTACGCAGTAGAAAAGGCTGCCAAGATGACAACAGATCTTAGTAGACTCATGGCCAGGTTGGGCGTACCCTCGCCTAGCAGGATTCCTGATGTCAGTCGTGCATGCCATTCTCCTGTACGATTGTGAAGCTTCGGTTGACGCACTGAAAGTGACATGTTCCTATTGAACTGTGTTAGATACAGAGGTCTTAGTAGTGGCGGAGATTGTTCCTGTCGACCTTATAGCTCAAGACAGGAAGAATGTATATGAAGTCAAGGAAATAGTAGGGGGAGGGGGTGAAGCAACGAGAGTCATAGCCAGGGATCTAACTATCTGTGTTGGCAGGACCGGTGGAACGAGACCAAAGGTAGATGAACCGCTAGGTTAATAGCCAGTATCTGGATCGCTAGGGTAGAAAAATTTCCCTGAAAATGCATAAAGCAAATAGAAAAATGATTAGTATTATTACATATAATACTCTTGAAACTCACTCTTCAGTTACTACAGACTAATTCTATATGACCTTGATTGATTTTGACATATGTGACGCAGAATCTTGAATCAGGTAAGTGTGTGTTTTAATTACACTTGGTTTAACAGTAAAGTAAACAAAAACAGTAAAGACGAATTTTTTTGGTGTTCTTTTGCAATACGCACAGTTGTAGTACCAATTTCTATAGTTACAGAGATACTAACGTGTAACTCTGTCAGTACAGCACTTCTAGGCACTAATGACGTATATCTTTCACTCATTCAGCTTAAAAAAAAATTACCCCAATTACAATGGATTTATGCTTACATATCTTCTACAAAAAATAATACATATTAATGAGTATACGAATCTCACACAGTTTCGTATTACTGTTACGCATAAAGTAATCCCGCTCACTCGACTTTTACCAGCTTTACCAGTTAAATTGATAGAATGGTTTTTCAGAACGGGTAATGTTAGTCTCAGACTAGTAACAGGGATTAATACGTAGTTAATCTGTAAAATGTTTTTGTGAGTTTAGTAAAACCATTAAGTAGTTGGCATAGTAGTCTAACAACTGAACATAAATTACTAGAAAATTCAAGTCCTGAATAGGCATTAAAAGTTGGACTGCTGATTTCCAATTAAAGTATGCGTTTAAATTTACTCAACTGGGCGTTTTTTGTCAGACCCAATAAATGTAATTCACGTATGACAGTAACAGGGTGAAATTTGTATCTAATAGCATAGAATAAATATAATTCAGTATACTGAGCACACACCCAGACTTTACTTCCTGCTGGAATCATGAATTCCTTAATCATGTGTTCCACTTGACATAAAGATCCTCCTCCTCCTCCTCCTATGTAGCTACAGCCCGAAGTCGAGCCTTGGCCTCCTCTATCCTGACCCTCCACCTCTCTCTATCAGTGGCAAAGGACTTCCATCCTCGCGCTCCCAACATCTCTCTTGGATCCACAGCGACAGCATCTTCCCATCTTTTCCTTGGAAGGCCTTTTGTTCTTTTGCCACCCATACTCCCCAGAAGGACTCTTAGGTGTTCGTTTGTCGTCGATTCTTACAACATGGCCAGCCCATTCCAGTCTCCTCAGTTTTACTGACACTTATACCGTTGGTTCGTTGAAGTGACAATATATCTCATCATTATGCCGTATCCTACATTCCCCATTTCTATATATGAGGCCCAGGATCCGTCTCAGGAGCTTTCTTTCAAATATCTTCAGGCGTTCAATTGCTCTTTGTGTTAATATCCAGGTTTTACTGCTATAGCACAGGATGGGTCGTACGATAGTTTTGTATATGCGCATTTTTGTCTGCCTATGAATAGCTCTTGACTTAAAGGTGGTGATAACCGAGGCTCATCAAGAGTTTTCTTAACATACTTTTTTTCAGGAACAGGTTGTTAGACTGTAGCTCAACCCCCAACCTGGAGGACCAGGAATTTTGATTTTGGGATGTTCTTCTCCTAGAGAGATGCCTTCACCTCGGCTGACGAGCGCTCTCTGCCCGGTCGCAGTAGGTTAACTAACTCAGGCCATGTGTGTATCCGTTGACCTACTAGAGGTTCCTCCGCCTCCACATTATATGCACACCGACGTAAAGATAAAACATAATATACTTCAGCTGAGTACAACTACAGATACCCTGAAACAAAGTAGTAGGTAGATGCGATATTCGAATGCTACGATATGCGATTTGAATATTTACTAAGAAGAAACAGTCTTGTTGTATAATGTAATCTACAGTTTAAATTATACAAAAAATTAATATTTTGTGGGGTTCAGCTCTTTATCAAAACTCGAACTCACTAACTAGTGAATTCCTTCGACGTCTGTTTCAAACCAAATGTTATTCCTCACTGGATTGACGACAGTAACTCAAGCTCGTTTAGAGTTCATCTGAAAACGAAGAATATATTGAAATTTTATTTTATGCGTATGCGATTCTGTATATTTTATTTTAGGTGTGAATTTAATATTTAAATATACTCTTAATATATGCAAGTTAAATGTGTTTTTCGAAATTTGTCAGTTTAAAATGTTCCAAATTACTTAACTATGTGCAAAATGTGACGGCTGTTTGTCAAGATCATTAAACAGGTCTGTTAATTTGTTAATTGCCGTCACATTCAGCATCTTTTAAAGCGCACGCACACACTTTCATGACAAGTAACCATTTGCTTATTATTAAAGTTATACACGTTACTTAAGTAACCATACAATTTATAATTTTTATTCTATAGTTGTTTGCCATTAAACATATAACGTCTTCGCAACAATGATTCCCGTTCTTGCTGATTACGCTGAACCACATTGTCTTGTGTTGCCTTGTGTTATACGTATTTCTCGTATCGCAGTCAACGTGTCTCATTCTGGGCCAACGAAAGCAGACAGAAGAATCAAAAAGCCCTGTAGGTTTTGGTTTAAAAACCATGGTCTTAACATGGTATCAGTAAACAAACATAATCTTTTTTCACTACTAGTCAATAATAAAGAAAAATCTAACACACTGGAGAAAAATGGAGTTTATGAAATACACTGTGCAGAGTGCGATGCTATTTATATCGGACAATGTGGCCGTGCTCTGAAACATCGTATTTCTGAACATAAGAAGGAGATTTTTACCAATACATCTAATACAGGTTTTGCAGATCATTGCTTACAACACAATCACTTCATAGACATAAAAAACATAACACTACTCCACAACATACAAAAAGGTAAAAAAATGGATTTGTTAGAAATTTTAGAAATTAAAAAAGCAATAAAAACTAACAAAAATTTAACCAATGAACAGACTGAATTTTGTGTATCCCCTTTATTAAAATCTTTTATTTAGTTTATTTTATTTTATATTATTTTGAATGTTCATCATTTGAAATTTTGCATTCAGTTTATATTTAGTTCAGTTAATTTTATATTTTGCATTCAGATTATATTTAGTTTAGTTAATTTTATATTTTGCACTCATGATTGTATTTAGTTTTTAAAGACACCTGACCTTCCCTTGTCTCTTGCACACCCCCCTCGCCATCACAACACAGATGTTCCAGATACGCCCTAAACAGATGTTCACCACCTACACTCCACTCACATCCTGTGTTTAATATTTTCATTCATTCGCCTCTTTGACAATGGCTTAGTTAGTCGAAACAGCTGTCAGAGTTTATTAAAAAAATTTGTGAAACTTACCAAGTGTTTTTATATATTTTACAAAACCTTTGTATTAATATGTTTCACCAAGTGCCCAACGAGTCATCAATTAATATCGTGAAAAGAGACATCAGTCTTGCAAGACGGACGAACGATCTGGTTAAGTCGCTGGGAAAGATCTGCTGTGGAAAGAAATCATTAGAGGATGATAATTATTGGGTGTATCCATGTTGCTGTGGACAGAAAGTGTTGATGATGGTGATAATACACTAACTGTTTACTGAGATGGTGTGAGTGAGAGGTAGTGTTGCCAGGTCAATCAAACCTCTTTTCCCCCACATAGCTACCCAAAATTTCTCCACTTTGCCATGACCCCCCCACCCGCCACTATCACAAACATGTGTGCTTCCTGCAAAGTGTCAAATTTTAAAGATTCAGAGTTTATTCTAAACGTTTATTTTATATTACAAGAATAATGTAAATATTAAAAAAATCTTGTTTAAATATCATAAAAGAATATGTTCTCACCTGCTGAAATTGGCAGGAAATATAACTATCTTGATTGCCAGAGACAAAACAACTTACAGTGTTTGATTCTGCAAATTTTTGGAATGCCTGAAATTCTTTTTGTCTGTTTGGGCTATATTGAAAGAGAGCGCGCGCGCGCGTGTGTGTGTGTGTGTGTGTGTGTTACTAACTAAATCCTCAACGGAGCCTGGTAGTTTCTCACAGGGATATGTAGCACACAAAGCCATAGAATGCCCCACACACACACACACACACAATTCATAATGAAAATATTTGTTTACTGGAATAGTTATTAAAACCTAAATATAACTTCACACTTTTATTCATTTTTATTATTTGATATCTCCATCAATTCAGCACATTTTCACCAACCCCCACCATTTCCCCACTTAGAATTTTGTGCTTTCAAATTTCGCTATTGTGTGGGGAAAATTCACCTGCAAAGAGGTGGAAGAAACAGAAAAGACATGCTGTCATGCCACTTGCACAAGAATACGCTGCCATCTAGTAGACAAACTTAGTACACAGACAGCATATGCCAACCTAGTGACGAAATCACACACTAAGCAAAGTTTTCTCGTAAAATTCAAAACAGGTGATCGATTTAGCCTTACTAGAAAACCAATAACGAGCTTCAAACTACAATTTTTCTACCTATTCAGTATTATATTAATGGAATATATAATATACAACACGTACCATATATAATATATAGTAAACTTCATATACAACATTTAGCAATATATCAATAGCTTTTTTCTATAGCAAATATGGACAGTGGGAATTCTGAATAAAACAACAGTTTTAGGTACGTATAAAAAAAAATTAATGACATCATACTACTATTAACTAACATTAGTAGCAAATGAGTAATTAGTGTTCGCAAGTGCTACAGAAAAATGGTACAGCATTAATTTAATACAAAAAATTGACTGTTAAATTCTACTCAGCTTTCTGTGATTTTCGAAAATCCGTTACTGTCACTATTGAAATTATGTACAACAGAACTTTTCGGTATGACTGTTCTTCAAGAATAAAAGTAAACTCCCTGATCTGAAGAATTCCCTCACTATTTTGAACGAAGTAACATTTATCACTTGGTAAATTTTGATATTAGATAGTGTTTCACTTATCAGACAAATTACGAAAATCCCGATTACCTACTATTTTTTGTTTAGTAAAGTAACAATTGTAGAGTAATAATACAATAAATGCTAAACATTCCAAAACAATCGGATTTGTATTAACATTTCTTTTAGTCTACCACTTTGCTGGATTTTTACAATTTTTTCAAACTTGTGATCCCATTTTTGGGCCCTGTGATCAAACAAAACTGTGCACTATTTTCAGATTTTAGTTAAAACTATTTTTAATTTGATATTACACATGGAATTTGCAATTTTATTTGATAAATTGCCCCATTCTTTAAGCCCTGACGTCCCAAAATTTTGAAGATTCCAAAAGTCAACAATACGTCCAATAATTTTAGTTAAAATTCGTTTTTATTTGATACGCCACACGAATTTTTGCGATTTTATCAAAATGTTTACCCACTTTTGTCTCTCGACTTCCCAAAATTTTAAATTTTCAAAAACAAGCAGTAAATTCATATTTTGATTGAAATTGTCTTTAATTTGATACCCCACATGGACTTTTGCGATTTTTTTTTAATTTTGACACCTCAAATTTTTGCTTCCAGCCTCCTATTTCTGGGGGATCAATCTCAAAAACAATATGGTTCTGTAGTGTAAAAGTATGAATTTTCATATGTGTGCATGCTTATGAAAATTGGTTGGTACGTTCATAAGATATCGTGAGACATACCTCAAACAGACAGATAGATACAGCATGAGAGGTCGCTTTTCCTTAGTGTTTAGAAAGAAGGTAGAGATGAACAATTTGCAGTTAACTTTTTTACCAAGTCAAGGCAGTCAAATCGAGTCATGACAGAAAAATTGAGAGGTCGTTTCGTTCGTCCACAAAACTTACTTTTTAAGTAACCACTTAAATAGTAGTAAACACAAGTAGTACTTACATTATTTCAATACGAAAACATATATTTAAAAAAGACGTATTAGATATTAATAAAATATACGAAGATAATAACTAGATATATATATTCAAACGAGAAGAGATTTTTATGTTCCAAAGGTTGTTTCCAATTCCTGTTGATTATAGACTGTTCAATTAATAAAAAATGTTTCCTTTCTAACGTCTTTCATTATCTCACCTTCACATTTTTGAAATTTTAAATAAATAAGTAACCAATAAAATTCAATTACAGTAAAAAATGATTTTCTACATATTATGTAATGTATTTTATATTGCATAGAAAATAAAAAAAGTTGTGTTTTAAACGTACGAGTAAATAGATGACACGATATACTCAAGACCACAAAAGAAATGTCGATGTATGGCAGGAGCTAAATATTATGAGTGTACTTGATAGAATTGCCCAATATCTTCTAAAATGGTTGGAACATCTTAACCGAATGGATGGCTGCCGCCGCATCCCCAAACAACTATTGGATTATAAGCCGAAAGGACGGAGAGGTGTGGGGCGTCGGAACAAGCGTTGGAGTGACCAGCTGTAGTCTGTCTGCTTGCGACCAAACAATTTTTTGTTTAATCCTTCTTGGAGATGATGAGTAAATCTAATGAATACGTACATATGTTATTCTGCGCCGGTTTGTGTACGACCGGAAGGATTTACTTTAATATTGGCCCACCTCCAGTTTTTCTCAAAATGTAGTTAACTGCAAATGTACACTCAACAAAACATCATTTATTTATTTTTAAAATGGTTCATTTCCTCCTTCTTTCTACACACTGAAGAGAACACCACAAGAAACACTGATAAATGAAAGTAATATATTTTAAATTTAGAAGAATGGTACAACTCCAGATCATCAGCTGTTTTATTTTAATAATGGTGTACCTTCTTATTGTCTGCATAGGCAGATAAAGGTTGTTTAGTATATTACTGTAAAGATGAGTAAATTGAAGGATTCAGAAATTGCTCATTGATGTAATATGGAAATTAATGACTTTGAACAAATAGATAATGAAGATCTGGATCTAGAGTTTGTAATTTTACAGGTATTTGTACATGTCATTTTGTTCAGTGGGGCCTATAATAAAACATTTGCCTGTTAGGTTATGTTCAAAATATTACAGTGAAACATCAGATTAAAATTCTAATTCTTTACTTTTTGTTCTTTAAAAAAATGTACGCATTAACTGATAAAAAATTAATTTCCAAACCTGAACATTTATAATATTGCAATACACTATAGTTTTAATAGCCTATAAGTATATATAACTCGATTAATTTAAGATTACAAGTTGGGCTAAAACGATCTGTACTTAATATAACTTAACAGATTTTGACGTCTGTTCTAATTTTTTCTGCATTGAGTATACATATTCATTAAAATCTTAAAAAATTTCGAACAAAGTACGCAAGTCAAAGTCGAAAGACAAAGTACAAGCGAAATTTGGCACTGAGGAGTTTTGCATCAAAATTACAGTTTGGTAATTCTCAAAAGAGAAATTTTACCTTCTCCACTCTGTCCTAAGTTAGTGGTCGGCGGTGAAAACTGCTATCACAACTTCCTTAGCTTAAGAGGCGAACTGAAGCCGAAACAGAGTTTAATGAATATTTTGTTTCTCTCTCTTGTTATAATGCCACACGTTTGGCAGCCATTTACTATAATGAATATTATATTAATATGAGTTGAATTAATTAGTTAAATAGATTGTCAATACTTTTCAAATACTAATTAATTTGTGAATTAATTAATTAATCAATCTAATTAAGTATCGACTGGTGAATTATATCTTCTTTAAGCCCCGCGTGTTGGGACGCCATTTAATATAATGAATATTATATTAATATTTAATGAATTAATCAATTTAGTTGTGTTTGCCGTGCCCCACGTTCTAGGAGCGTTATTTACTACAATTAATATTATGCAAATTACTGGCATAAATTGTTTATCTTTTAATTAAATAAACTTCTTTTAATTATGATTATCTAGTCATATCTATTTCTCGTGTCACACATTGGATGCGTGATTAATACAATGAATAACTATTCTGATTATTTATAACACAACACTTGATATCATCTAATAATTAATATTGTCAACTCATTTTATATTACTGAGCAAAAGAAACTCTTAAAATTCTACTTTGTATTTTATTTAAAATTTAAGTTAACATCTGGGTTATCTGTGGTAATAATAAACGCATATGTACTTAAATAACTAATTTATTTATCATTCATAATAAATTATAATCATACATATAAAACGTCGATGTACCTGTAAATACATACATATTTTATAAAATACAAATGCAAATTTAAATATCTGCTGAAACAAAGAAGACATACATACATATATAAATCAAATGAGATAACAATTCATATTCTAATTATTATTGATGCGTTCATTAATCCCAGATAGTTTTTGTTAACATATTCGTTAATTACGTTTTAATTCTGATTTATACTCATTACGTTTACTAATAATTTCCCAGGGATGAATTCTTTGAAAGAATCAGGTCAGTAGAAGCAGCTTAATAGTAATAATTAAAATAATGGTTACTTGAGTTATGAAATATCCATTAGTATTCTGTGATGTTCAGTCTCAGTGATAATGATGACATGAAGACACATCTCGTTGACTGCCGCTGATATCACAAACACTTGCACACACTCCCGATCACTCGCGTCGAAGTAGATTTATGTGAATAAGTAATGTTTAGTGTTCATTTGAATACTTCATCTTACGATGTGTGTTGTGTGTTCATTTTAACGTTACTGTTCATGTCTATTTTCCACTTATATCACTGTTTTATCAATATACGTGTGATTGATTAGTTAGTTCAATGTTTCATGTTCTATAACGTTTTAAATGAGATGTAGTAACACTGAATAAATTTAAGTTCATCTGTTTGGTATAGTACATATGTAATGATATTTGTTCGTGTTACGATCTTATTGTTCGCTTTGAATGATTATTACCTACGTCCGTTACATTGCACTTCGAAATTCACTATTAAAAGTTTACTAAGTCTGACTATCGTGACATGATGATTTCACTAAGTCTGTTAAATTACGATTTGATGTACTAACTCCCGAACTTGAGTTATCTCTCCTAACATTTAAAATATACCGTTGAGAACTTAGAGTAAAACTGACTCCGAATTTAAAGTATACGGTTTGAAAATTAGAATAATACTGGCTCCGACTTTTAAAGTATACGGTTTGAAATTAAAATAATACTGGCCTCGTCCCCGTGTTGGACATATAGTTTTATTAACTCGTCCCTACTCAAAATTTTGTCCCTGGCACTGTTTACGCCTTCCTTACGCGTGATAGGTCAGTTTTTAGTTTTCCTGGAATAGTTTGTCCCACTATGTTAAGACTCTCCGTCATCGTTCTTCTGATAGGTTCTTTGTTTTTGTCGCTATGGAAACTGTCCTCTCCACCAGTGTTTTTCGTGGCTCTGGTCTTCTGATAGGTTGCCAGACATCTCCCGATTTTGCTCTGTCGAACGTTGACCCGTTTCGTAGAATCTCTAGCTATTATATGCCTGTCTATCAATCTATTGTCCGCAGTAAACGCAGTGTTTTTCTGGGTTGCCTTTCATCTGTACTTTAGGTTCTTCCGAAGTATTGTTCTTTCTTACACCCCTTTTTTGTAGCTATTAATAATTTTGGACATCTGCTGGCTGGTGAAGTCACCCCAACTTTCCACTCGTAAATTCCGTCTGACACTTATACGATATCTCCAGCTGAGTAACATGACTTGAGTTTTTGTCTGATCTCTGCTCCACGTATTGTTTCTTAAAGTGCAGTACGTCCGTTCCTTTGTAAACATATAGTTTCCCTTTTTTGTAGTCCATCGTATACTGACGTAACTTGGTTTGAACATCTGCTACAATTCTCAGTACAAGTGTGAATGTCCTCGCCTACATTGTTTCGGCTGTTGCGGGTAATAATTCTAAACTAAACTTTCCCTGTCATCTTGTACAACCAATTTCTATAGCCGAGTCGAACTTAACGTCTTCCTATTGTCTAGTTAGCGACGCTGCTCTGACATCTTCTCATTACGCTTTATTTAGTGCGTCAACTGGAAGTCGTTGACACAGCTTCGTGTGAACGCACTCCGTCGAGGAGAAAATTTAAAAAATTTTTAAATTTTTGCTCGTTACAAGAGACAAGCAAAAATAACCAGAGCGTAATCCTCAACGAATAAGTTTGTGT
This sequence comes from Magicicada septendecula, assembly GCA_034769895.1. NCBI lineage: Eukaryota > Metazoa > Arthropoda > Insecta > Hemiptera > Cicadidae > Magicicada > Magicicada septendecula. Next base: position 498,652,412 of record CM068367.1, read on the forward strand.
GTTTGTCAAGCTTGACAAAGATTGCTGTAATCTTAAAAAATTGTTAGCAAGCTTCTAAAAATTTATTTGTGCTATGTTTCGTTTATAAAAATTACAATAATGTGTGTGTGTGTGTGTGTGTGTGTGTGTGTGTGTGTGTGTGTGTGTGTGTGTGTGTGTGTGTGTGTGTGTGTGTGTGTGTGTGTGTGTGTGTGTGTGTGTGTGTGTGTGTGTGTGTGTGTGTGTGTGTGTGTGTGTGTGTGTGTGTGTGTGTGTGTGTGTGTGTGTGTGTGTGTGTGTGTGTGTGTGTGTGTGTGTGTGTGTGTGTGTGTGTGTGTGTGTGTGTGTGTGTGTGTGATTACAGATTCGAATGAAGACACTGTAGAAAATGATGTGGATGACGTTCCAACTGACAACAGAGGCCAGGTTCGAGGCAAAATGAGAATTTTGCCTGTTTGTCAAAGTCATTATTGTACAGGGTAAGTCAAAAAGTAAAGGCAAATTTTATTTTCCCTGCTGCAATGGATGGCAGCACTGACTGAACAATGACATATCATAACCTCAAAGTTTTTTTGTTCTTTAGCTGTGTTGTTTCAGTGCTCAGCTCCATTCGTAGTGATTTCAGGGCATTTTATTATGAGTGCCCCGTTGTCCGTGTGCACCAAGGAAGAAATGAGGGGAGTGGTACGTTTTCTGCACTCTGAAGGGACTAAACCTGCGCAGATTATTCGCAGAATGCAGCAGCAGTACGGTGAGAGCTGTCTTAGTGAACGCAAAATTTATGAGTGGATAAATCGCTTTAAAAATGGTCGTGTATCTATTTGCGATGAAGAGCGTTCAGGTAGGCCATCCACTTCGAAGACGGACAAGAACATCGAGACAGTTGAGCGAATGATTCATGATGATCGTCGTGTCAAAATTGATGATATTGCGCATGCGTTGAACATTAGGCACGGTTCAGCAGTTGCAATCATCCACGAATCACTAAATTATCGCAAAGTGTGTGCTCGTTGGGTACCACATCGACTGACAGACCAGCACAAACAGAAACGTTTGGAAATTTCGAAATCACATTTAAGGCGTTTAGAAGAGGAAGGAGAAGAGTTTCTCAGTCGCATAGTAACCGTTGATGAGACGTGGGTCCATCACTTCGAACCACAGAGTAAGCGGCAGAGTATGGTGTGGAAACATCCATCCTCGCCTACAGCAAAAAGTTCAAAAGACAATTTTCTGCAGGAAAGTTGATGATGACAGTGTTTTGGGATATGAAAGGTCCACGTCTAATTCATTACACTCCTAAAGGTCAAACAGTGAATAATGACAGCTACTGTGAGCTACTGCGAGATCTGAAACCCAAAATCAAAACAAAGAGGCGAGGAAAACTTTCAAAAGGTGTGCTTTTGCTTCAGGACAATGCCCGTCCTCATACTGCGGGGAAAACGATCCAGTGCATTCAAGATCTTGGTTTTGAGCTGCTGGAGCATCTGCCGTACAGTACTGACGTAGCTCCAAGTGATTTTCTCCTTTTTGGTCCGATGAAGGAGCACCTGCGTGAATCCAAGTTTTCGTCGGATGACGAGGTTGTGGAGGCGGTGCGCGAGTGGCTGTGCATGATGCCACAAATCTTCTTCCAGGACGGAATTACGAAGCTTGTCAAGAAATGGACCAAGTGCATAGAAGTTGAGGGAGATTATGTAGAGAAATGATGTTACTTGTCATCTTGTTTTCACAATAAAAAGTTCCTTTTTAAAAATTTGCCTTTACTTTTTGACTTACCCTCGTAGAAAAGACAACCCTAACAAAATTTATTTAAATCCTGATCTACATATTTCTAAATTGTATACATTATACGCAGAAAAATGCAAAGAGTAAAACAAAACCTTAACATTTTTCAATGTTAAAAGATGTTATTACTTGAAAAGGAACGTGAACTTTAAAAAGCTGAGGCTGCATGATTAGCACTGTCATCCGATACTGAATCTAACAAGCTACCGATTCTGAGGTGCTAGTACTCAGATTTTACTTATAGAAGGCTAGTAACTTAGGGTAAATAAAATAATAAAAAGACATTATTTACATTCCACTTGAAATTTTTAATGTAATACAGAATACTGGTAAAAAATGTTAATTTTTTGCACTGAAATTAAAGAATTACAAAATGAAACAATTAGACGTAAGACAAATGAAGACAAGAATGATTGCAATTGGCTAAAAATAGAATGGTGATGTAGAGTTCTTCAACTTAAACCTAAAATCTAATAAGACAGGAACACCAAGACATTGTGGTACAGTTCCTATTCTATCTGTGTATCCTGAACCACAGAGAACTGAAGAGAAAAAACAGATATGATTGATTTATTTCCTTATATTCCATCAATTCATCATTATTAGTTCAATAATTTGATACTACTAAAGATAAGACAGTTCAAATGTTACGATTAACAAAAAATAAATAAAAATAAATCTACAAGGAACGAGTAAAGTTAAAAGCAGCTTATTGAAAACTGTGTGATAATGTATACATTTTTAATTTTTTACATATTATTTTTTGTATTTAATCACTTTTCATAAATTAAAAATACAGTATGCTTTCATCAATTGCTCAATTGCCTTATTTCCAGCTCTACCTTCGTCAGCACCTAAAGAAATTTCTGAAGTTGTTGAAAATTTGTTTATTTTTACAGTGGCTCATCTCCTTTGTGCATTTACCATGGGAATCAAATTACACAGATCAACTCAGGTTTATAGCATAAAGATAACTATTTAAATATCAGCTAGTTGGTGTATTACCTTTTGATAAATTTAATCAGTAAATTTTCTGCATTCCCTAAACTTTAGGGCCTTCTTTCTAATATATACATATAAACCGAAGTTGGATGGCTTAAAAAAAGCCATAATATTAATTTACTAATGGTAAATATTTTGATTCAGAGGTAAATATTTTGATAAACTTTACAATAAACGTCATGAGAAAATTTATGTACAAAATTTTGCGACCGTTTATTAGGTCACAGCATGTTTCCGAAAAACCCTAATCTTTGAAACAAAAGTGGTAGACTTTCATTGTACATAGGTTAATGGCATCTGCAGATTTAATTTAATAACTCAATGCGGTTTATAGGCTGAACGCATAATTGTATGGTGAAAAAAATTAATTAGTATACATAGTATTATACTAGTTAATTAATTTTATATTCTTGTAATTTATGCACATAGTCTTTCTTAAATTTATTAAGATTTTTAAAAATAAATTAGAGAAATTAAATTAATGTGTTCCATTTAATACAATATTAAACATCAGAATATACTCCAAAAATTGTTATAGGATGACAGAGGTTTCATCACGCACTGAGTTTTCGTAGTACACATTTTTAAAGGTCTTTTCTCAGATTTCCTTGAATCTTTTATTTCAAGAAAAATAACTTGTTAAGTAATTGTTTAATAATACTTAGTTTAATTTCTGGAAAAATTGTATTAAAAAGAGCAATTGCAAAAATTAGTTTATACACATTACTGAAATATGTTCTTTTGCAGTATACCTTGTAATGTCAGGTTTTCCATCGCATGTAGCTTGCTACAAATAGTGGCATAAAATCTCATAAGACCTCTGGTTGATGTTCTTTTAAATATCTGCTGATAACGGCCATTAAATATGACAACACTCCTCGATATTTAGTAAACATAGAATTGAAACTCCCATACATAACTCTCAGACTGGTCTTTGATGCCATGAACTACTCTAAACTATACTTTTTTCTCACTGCTAAAATGAGCTCCAATATAAAAGCTTTATCTACAAAATATTGCTTACGTGAAGCCAAGATATAATCTATAATATGAAAATCGATACAACCAAAAATAATTACAGAAAAAACTGGTGACAAAGAAATATCATAAGAAAAACAAGTAAATAATTTATGTTTCAGAATAACCGCATTTTTCCAGTAGTACTACAGTAGTATGTTTTGAAAAAGTGGGAAATGCATAGAAATAAATATTTAACTCAGGCATAGATATAAAGATATAATTTTAGCGTAATAGTATCAACACTTAAGTTAAAGATCAACAGTCATGTATTAGATAATTAAAACACCGAATGGGTGGAATTAGCCGTAACCATGTAATCACGTTTCACTGTGAAGAACACTTCCGTGTGTGAAGTACAATGCGTGAGATATGAATCGCTGGGTTTTAATTGTTTACGGTTAATGCAGCTATAGTACAGTCACTGAAGCCGAAAAAAAAACAGAAATTTCAAATTAAGTGGCTTCTACGAGATTTTTTGCATAGGGCTAGATAAAAAGTAACAAACAATTTAAAAAAAAGTTTACAAAAATTCAGTCGCTGGTTTTCGAAAAAAGGGAGGGGGAAGGTACAAAAAATTCATTTTTCGTGATTATCTTAAAAAATATTAAAAATTTATGAGAAAAATACAAAAGACTAAAAAGAAAGAGCATAAGATTCTGCATAAAAAAGGTTATTAAGATTTTTTTGTCAGGGCGATAATTTTAGTAGAAAAATTAATTCAAAGTTGGCCAAATTTTTCACAAGGTGGATTTTCACATAAAATACATGTTTATTTTATAGACATGCAATTTTTTCAGGAATATAAGTTTAAAAACTCTTTTTTATTCATTTATGTATATATTATTATTTATAATTTTTTACTTATTTATTACGCATTATAATAAAAATGTTATTAAAAAATGCACTTTATAAATATATTCAAAAATATAGTTTTTCTTCCAATCATTGAAGATTTTGACAATAAAATAACTTTTAAAACACATTTCTTATTTATACAAATTATAAATTATTTACTTATAACTTATTATGATTTACAAAATTATTAAAATATCGTTTTTCTTCGATTTTTCGGAATCTTTCACAATTATCAAGGTGGAAAATAACTTTTTAGTACATTTATTATTTATTTATAAAATTTAATTATAACAATTATTTTTAGATGATAAATATATTTAAAAATCGATTTTTTCTCCAAATTCTCCAATTTCTTGAAAAGATTTAGAAGTCAAGTCTTCTATTTCTATTTCTCCCTCATCATACACAATATTTGAAAAATTTGTGCACATATTAAATTCACAGTTTCCACGAGCCGATGAACAGTACAATCCACTTATTCTGCAACTGCATAATTTTCCACAATCATTTTTGCAATTACAGAAGATCATTTGCAAAAGTGACTTCGGTGCGGGTAACTGTGACATTTGTATTGGAGTTAACATTTCATTTTTAACACTCCAACCCCATTCTTCAGGTAAAAGATTGTAGTATTTGTACACAAACTTTTAATAAATTCATTTTACACAAAACGTACGCTATTTTTAAATTCATTTTTTTGGTATCCAGGCCACTTATATGTATATGAATAGAGTAAAATGATTTACCACTTTTGCACCAGACGGACAAAAAAGAGGTTAATTATTTTACTCTATTCATAAACGTACCCTAATTTCTAAGACTCTTTTTATCATAGAATGGTTTATTTAGCAATCTAATGGCTTTATCATTACACATACTTCACTCATATTTTCCACTTTAAGACACTAATAGTACTAAAAAAGTTCTTAAATTTTTCACCTTTTGTTAAAAATAAGTCTTCAACTTGACGTTTTACTCGCATATATCACTTGTATCGTAGAACCTTTTTTATTTTCAAAAATTAATTAAGAAGTTGCGATAGTATCAAAAAATAAACACTATACGTGCTCCGAAATAAAATAACAGTCGATCCGGCAACGGTTTACACACTAACACGTACAACGTACAAACTTGTGTGTCGGCTCACCGCGCATCTGTATGGCGCATGTGCCAGCTGTCCTCGCTCTCCCTAAAATTCTTCGACTTTCAGGTTCTGTTTTTTTTATGCCAATGAACGGATATAAATTCTCACTATGTAGAAGAGAAATCTCAAATATTGTAGTTTTACGTACAATAGTTACATTTTAATTTTTTTTTTTTTTAGTTTTTAACTATTAATATTAATACGCGCAATGGACACATTTTTACATTTATTAATAAAAGTTACATTTATTTAAATTTAACTAAATTTTAACAATTCTTTACACAGCAGTCTTATAGAAGACACTTTGACCAATACTTGACCATAATTTTGTTAAAAAATATTTATTTTGAAAATTTTTGTAGAAAATTTCAAAAGAATTATAAATTTTAAAACTCGCTCATTTTATGCCAATAAATCAATACTAATTTTTATTATTTTTTCGAAGACCTATATATGTATGGTTTATATTGTGAAGTTTTGTTTTTAATGTAAATACATTTGTAAAAATTGTTAATATGTTAATGCATGTTAATGCATTAGTTGAAAAAAATAAAAAACAAAATAGTTATTACTTTATTTTAAGTATTTAATAATAATTTAATTATTGTCTTTTCATTTTACGTAAAAGTACAAACATTTAGCTTTAAAATGCTTTTGATTTTTGTCTCTACGACTATTGTATGTTGCAATTTGTATGTTGCAATGTCAGACAATAATTAGCCTTCCCGCTCATCGGGGCGGACTCCTACAATCAATTTTTTTCTAATATTTTAATTCCATTTTTCTCACAAAGTATTTGCCTGACAAAACAAAATGATAAATAGCTTTTTTGTAGAGAATTTAATGCTCTTTAACGTTTGTAATTTGTCTTTCTTTCGTAAATTTGTAATTTTTCAAGATAATTGAAAACAAACTAATTTTTTGTACTTTCCCCCTCCTCTTTTTTGAAAAACCGCGAGGAATTTATGTAAACTTTTTTAAAAGTGTTTCTCACCCTTTTATCTAGCTTTATGCAAAAAATCTCGTAGAAACCACTTAATTTGAATATTTTTCCTTCAGTGACTGTACTACTAGTTTTTTGAGTAATACTATCTGCGCAAATGCATACAAGCCGCCCATCTGAATAGGAGCAACGCATCACAGTGTTATTAATGTATACAGTAACTTCAGAAGTGTAACTGAAGTGTGGCCACGTTGTTTCCTGTGTAGGGACGATAGCACCATGGCCAAGAAGCTGTTGAAACCACACCAGCAGAGCGCAACCTAGAAGAATGGATGGAGAAACGGCATACCAAACGCGTTCAAGCAACTAAGATAACGATAAGTATAGTGTTACGCCGGTCTACTTGACCGTCGTAGGTACAGTGGAAACAAAATACAAGACACCAATTAAGTCACTAATCACCAGCTTTAATTTTTACAGTTAAAATTAACAACACGGTCTCCTACAACAAATCAAATAAAAAAATTGTTCACACGCAATAAAATGTCACTAATATTAAACACAATTGTATTTCAATTATACCGCCCGATTATAAAACGCAACATTTCACTAATAACCACTTGAACAGTAATATCGCCCGATAATAACTCGAACCGCACTGTTAATATATCGCAAATATACTGAAACTTAAGGCCGCTGCCGCCATGTATTTATACCTCCGCTCACAGACCAGAACGTTCCAATTTGGGTCTTAGCGCCAGTGTGAACTACGTAATTAATTGCGGCCTTGACACAGTCCGCGCAGCTGGCGGCTTCGAGAAAACTCTCGCGAATGCGTCTAGAGTCACGTATGCCAAAACATTAGAGCGAGATTCTTCTGGCACATTCGACAAACACGTAGATTGTTCTGTGATGTCGTAACACTAGTATTTCACACGTTCAAGAGGGTTATTTAGACAATACTGGTGGAGCAGGCCAAAAATATACATAGAGCAGGTCAAAAATTTCTATGGAGTCAATCAAATGGATTTGGTTATCCACGTAAAGAAAAACTAGAAACACATTGACCATAGTTCTCTTTCAGACACATGTTGACGTACTTAGCCTATAACCACATTGTAACGTCAAAGCCTGTTTTGTGAGATAGTGTTTCTACTGCCAATTTTTTGTTGCCTTCTATGTAAGTATGAGGATAACTCGATAAGTATCCGAAAACAAGTTTTATAATTAATTATAACAATAATACAACTAAGAGTTGGCTCATTTTTAACATAGTCTCCTTGCTTTTCAACACAACCGGTCTACCCTTGCATAAGCTTCCTGATGCCCTCAGAAAAAAAGTTTTCGGCTGATCAGCAAGCCATGTATGCAACGCTTCCTTCACTTGTTGGTCTCTGGAGAATCGACGGCCCCTTAAGGCATCTTTAAGTTGACTAAAGAGATGGTAATCCGACTGGGAGAGATCGGGGCTGTTTGCAGGATGCTCCAACACCTGGAAATGCAATTTCTTAAGGGTTTGGAGAGTGTCAGCGGCAGTATGTGGGCGCGCGTTGTCCTGCAACAAAAGCGCTCCTTCCGACAATAGGCCTCGGCGTTTGGATCGAATTGCAGGCTTCAGCTCGTTGGACAACATCTCACTGAAACTTGTACTATTTACTGTTGAGCCCTTCTTCAAGTGCTGTTGTAGTATTGGCCCTTGCGAGTCCCAGGGCCAATTATTTTAATTATTTTAAGTTAAAAACATTTAAATATATTTAATTACTATTCTGAAACCGCGTACTTTATTACATAAAAAAAATTACTTTTGCTTGAAAAACTTAACTCCATATGTCTTTAGTTTGTATACGATTTTGATGGTGGGGGGAGGATACCTTGTATCCCACCCCCGTGGATCCATCTCTACTTTATTGCTGAAGCCCCAGTTTCGTTTAACGATTAGCCCTAGGTATTTGTATTCGTCGCAGTACACAGTAATTTTACATATAATAAATGTACAAAGAAGCTTTAAACAAAAACAGCTGACCAACAATCACTACATATTTATAAATTTAAATTGGCCGTGACCACGGAAGTAATAATAAGATTTTTTTAATATTTGGAATGGCCGGCAAAAATTATGTATCATCGAAATTCTAGTTTTGACCACAGGAGAAGAAGGAACCAACAAGGGGTCCTACAAAACACCTGAGAAAACTAATAAAGTAAGTTGTTAACTAACGAATACCAAGATTCTCAGATATAGCCTATATGTCACAGTTTTATCAATAATATAACAGACATAAGAATATCTGAAAAATTCTGAAAAGGCCTACTGGTTGAATTAAAAAAAAATAAATAAAATACAATCATTAGATAAACAGAAGAATCCAAAAAACAGTAAATCACAGTTTCTGTACGATTTACAGTTTCTGTAGAGAAATTTTTCAGTGTAAAGAATGTTTACATCAACTGGCATTCCATTGTGTGGATTCTACTGCACACTATTGTGTATATGAAAAACAATGTTAAACTGATTAACTTATTTGCAACAGTCGCCTTTAACGACAAGCAACAGGATGAATTTTTAAATGTAATTTAATACGTCTTTTCACTGAATTCTTATTTTGAAAACATATTTGTAATAAGTGTTTTCTTTGTTTTAGGCTCATTGTGCATATGACGACACATGAAACTCAGGCTGTGACGACACAATAACCCCGAGCTTCGACGACGACGAATACCCAGTCGGAAGAGGGACGTTTGAACCCAGGCGCCTCCAGAGGCTCCTTGTAGAGAAGTCTGGTGGCCTTTACAGAGTCGCTAAGACGGAGGACCCTGGGCGCCTACGAAGGGCTCCCGGACGGAATCCAATCCCCGAAATCCAGCCATGTACGACGTACGGGAGAGGATTACACCCACGGACGTGACACTTCGCCGGCTCTGAGGCAGGAACTCCTGACGAGACCAACCCCCGACTGTGGTAACCCCGACCGGAAGAGGGACGTTTGAATCCAGGCGCCTCCAGAGGATTCTTGTAGAGAAGTCTAGTGGCCTCTACAGAGTCGCTAAGACTGAGGAGCTTGGGAGCCTACGAAGGGCTCCTGGACGGAATCCCCGAAATCCAGCGATGTACGACGTACGGGAGAGGATATTTTTATTACCCTTTGTATTTATCAGGAGTCAAATACTGTATTGATAAATTATTAAATAAACAAAATTTATAGTCATGGTGTCGTTATTTTATTTGTGTATCTTAGGAAATTAATGGCTGCGGTTTTAAAGAAAACAATCGAGCTTGCGTGACTTGTATTTATGTATATGTATAATATACCGTATTTTATTACAGGCTTATTCTTCATTATCAGTTTTAAAAGCTGATTTTAAAAAATCCGTTTTAATACTCTGCTGCAGGTTGAGATTCAATAAGAATGGAATCGTTTCTATTTAGAAGTACAACGATGACGACTTAAGGGAGTAGAGGGAAAATAAGGGTTCAAACGCACAAAGGAATGCCGCCTTTCCCACGGCCAGAGATTTTTTCCCACGCTCTCCCCACCACCGCTGGACCGCAGCATCCCAATGGACCACAGCATCCGCGAATTTCCGCGAATAAATTTTTTTATTTTTTTTATTTGGTTTTTTATTTTTTTAATTAAATTGATTTGCATATCAAGGGGGGTGGGATGAGGTTCAATGGACCACCAGCATCCTTGAATATAATTTTTTAATTTTTTAAGAAAGCTGATTTGCATATCAGGGGGTGGTGGTGGGTGGGAGGTTTTTTTATTTCATATCAGTGGGTGGCGGTGGGTGGGGGTGGTTCCAACTCGATGCATTATAGTGTATATTAAAATATATGATCAGGTGTACCAACCTTTGCATGAGTTCAAATTTGTCGTGTGTTATAATGTATATTAAATCTATATGATCAGGTGTACCAACCTTTGTATTATTATTATAGTGTATAGATATTTTATATGAGCAGGGTTGTCAACATTTTCTGTGGCGGGGGGGGGGGAAATTCAAATATGTGTTATATAGTGTATATATTAAAATATATGATCGGGTTACCAATCTTACATTATTGTGTGTGTATAGAGCAGATCTGCCAACATTTTTTTCTCTTCTGTGGTGGGAAATTCAAACTATATGATCATAATTGTTACTCTCTCTCTCTCTCACATTTGAATGTAAGTAAAACTATCTCTCTCTTGTTGTCAAACGTTATGTTCAAACCGTTTTCTCCTCTCCCTCTCTCTCTCTCTCTCTCTTTCTCTCTATCTCTCTCTCACTGTGTACATTGAGTAAATAATTTTAGCTCTCTCTCTCTCTCACACGTTGTGTATGTCTCTCTCTCTGTGGTCAGTACCGCGCGCATGTATATGAAATTAGAAAGTTTATATTTATTCGACAAATATTAACGCCCTCTCTCTCTCTCTCTCTCTCTCTCTCTCTCTCTCTCTCACTCTCACTTGTGTCAACTGTGTCAACAAATAGTAACGTCCTCTCTCTCTCTCTCTCTCTCTCTCTCTCTCTCTCTCTCACTCTCACGCGTTTCAACTGTGCAAGCTCTCTCTCTCTTACCGTGTACATGGAGTAGTCGATGTGATGAATAAATAATTTTAGCTCTCTCTCTCGTTGTCAAACGTCGTCTTCATTTTTCATGTATTAAATAATTAATTAATAGTTTATAATGCAGTCAGTGTGATTGATCCTTGTTAGAAATATATATATTTGGCGAATATTAACTATGTATGTGTGTTGTTGTCAATGAACTACTTACCTGTGTGCTGTTACAGATGACAAATCCATACGTTAACGGCGTAGCAATCTTCAATACGCTCTTCTTCATGTGGTACAATACTTCTGTTTTATGATTGCAGTTTACACACACACATAGGTTCAGTAGTGTATAGCGAAATAAATTAAAATTATACACAAACATGAAAACGGTGGTTGAAATTCATACAAATCTTCTGATGTAACAGTTCACAAAAATAAATTAATTGTACACATGTTCAGAGGTGTAGAGTGAAATAAAATAAAGTCATAATTTGTTTAAATGATTAAATATATTTTAAAATTCACAATTCATAATTAAATAAATACATTATAAAATTGAAAATTCACAATTCATAATTAAATAAATACATTATAAAATTGATATTTTTTCGCAAGTTTATATACATAATTGTGTCGTACTTGTAGGAGAAGCAACCTGCAACATAACAATACAACAACATTAAAATCATGTTAAATATCACACACACACAGATATAGTTGGCAGAATCAACGCTTTACGCGAGTAACTTCTTAAATTATGTGTCACTCTCTCTCATAAGTTAATGTCCATTCATCAAAACTTTGTAAATTAGAATCTGCACTACATTCAAACACACGCACACACAGTGATAAAAAAATTAGTAATGTAGGTTGTTACCTTAACGAGATACATGCAGAATTAGTGCTGTTACAAAATATATATATAGTAGGAAAGCCCACAGACTACTAGAAATAGTTATCGCCTGAAAAAAAGAAACCACACATTACGAACTAATATGTATAAACACAAATATCGTTACAATAATAATAATAATAATACATAAACTTACGTTTACTGCCGTCCGAACTGAAGTATGGAGAGGCAATAACTATAGATGTCACAGTAAGAATTTTTGTTTTAACAGGTGGTGTAACATGGAATTTTAGCAGGTGGAGGAGCAGAGTCGTCATCGTCGTCGGCACGTATCCGATAATGACCGTACGCAAGCGTATCACGGCCATTGTCTAATATATAGCGCTTATCATCATACGGTGACAACGCTTGCTTATTTACACGCATCGTGTACAACGTATGATGATCGCTACGTAAACACAACGCACTGACAGAAAACTGACAATGATCAGTGAGACACTTGCGATACATATCGTGTCGCAGACTCCTCTTAATAGCAACTCGAGGCACACCTTTACACACACGTTTTTGACCCGCATTGCTAGAATCTTCGTGGGCCACAAGGAACGAATAACATTTCGCTCTGAGACCTACGAATTCTCTAATAGGACGACCACACGTTTCATCCTTGAACAGCCCGACAACCTTTTTGTTCTTAAGGCTATAACAAGGATGAGACGTGGGGTAATCCGCAAAAACGTGCAAGTCCTTCTTCATATCTGCATACAAGTCTGATGTTTGAATATGATACATCAGACTGTCTGTATCAGTCATTAACAATTTAACGTTGCGGCCGTACTTGGCGACAGCATAACGATAATGAAAGTCGTACATTATTGTTTTGCTAACGTCAAGCACCGTGAAGCCGACATACACGGGACGAGAAAGAACAATGGATTTTTTACGGAGTGAGAGCCCCACCAGATCGTTCGTATAACGAATCATACGTTATAGCCTGGGTGTGGAAACTAGTTTTTGAAGCCGTCGTTCATCCGAGACTAGTTGAAAGTCTATATGTTTCCGTACGTTCTCCAGCGACTTACCGTATACGGCGTTGTTCATCAGTTTGAAAAGGTCTTTTTCAAAGCTGTTGACGGCTGCTTGCCTCTTGCGGGTGTTGAAATCGATAAACGGTTTCAACCAAGCGCTTTGCTTAAAACACAACACCCTATGAGTCGCTTTCAGCTCTAAACCAAGACTTAAATACAATTTCAAATTTCGATAATGGAGAACGTAATTTTGTTTGTCCTCCAAAGTTGTTAACAACTTCTCTACGGATGACCCTGATTCGTTATACGATGATCTGTATATACTCTCGTGTAAACGTTTGGAAAAGGGAGAAAGGATATCGTGTGTTATGCGCTGGCGCACAGGTGCAAGCGGGTAGTCGGAATGCAGGTCGTGTAAGGTATTAGGATAGTGTAGGTCGACTTCGAGGATGTACCCGATGTCAGCATCATCACTCACATTACGTACGTCCAAGGACTCGATTTCGTTACGATCGAGCCATCGGAAGTCTGCGTAAGGGAGTGGTTGCGACATGGCTGCACCGTATAAATTGTTACAGTCCGTATACAGAATGAAGGAGGTCGGTTTCGAAACATCGTACTGATCTGGAATCAGAGGATTGTTAGCGACTGCATGACGGTTGGATATCATCGCGCAGCCTCCGCGGATCCCAGACTCGACGAACACATGTAGATTTATTTCTGTCAACAGTTCTAATTCGACCCCGGTCATTTTTAGCATCGCGTTCCAAGCGAGTCCGGGAAGCGAGTAAAAATGACATGGGTCCAAGCAGTAATCGCGTAAGGCCATGTCTCGAAAAATTTCAAAGACATCGGCCAGCAGCATTACGTCTGTCAACAAATACAAATCATGGTAATCTCCAAACGTACGCAGATTGAATGCACTCCACACGTTTTGCGCGTGCTCGTAATCTGCGTCCGAAATAGATGATTCCATCAACCGGTTATCAACAGAGAGAGAGAGACATACACAACGTGTGAGAGAGAGAGAGAGCTAAAATTATTTACTCAATGTACACAGTGAGAGAGAGAGAGAGAGAGAGAGAGAGAGAGAGAGAGAGAGAGAGAGAGAGAGAGAGAGAGAGAGGGAGAGGGAGAGGAGAAAACGGTTTGAACATAACGTTTGTTCTTATCTTTTCAATTTTCTCAGCTACCAAGTAAACGATTCAAAAGTTTATTAACTACTTTTATCATTTTTCCCTTAACCTTTGAATATTGTAATCATAACCTTTTAAAAATTTTAATCATAAAATTTTAAACGAAAATGTCTAATTTCATTTTCAGGTTGACTGGTTAACTCATCTTTTATAGAATTTATTAAACCGACTTATTACGGTTTAGGTATTTGTATTTATTACTCAACTAGACATTAGTACTAGTTAATTTACTTCAACTTCCCTTGTTACGTCAGCTGAAACGGATCTATTTATAAACTACTAGCGGAATACCCGTGCTTCGCTACGGAGTTTCACGTTGTACGTAATGAAAATGTTAGTTTAATTAATAAAGTTCAATTAAAGTAGGTTTCTTAAAAATAAATAGCTGTTGCCCACGACTTCGTTCGCGTGGTCTTCAATTTAATGCGATAATATATTTAGAACAGAATCTGTTCTATTGGGTTGCCATAGTAACCAGATCTAATAGTTTTTTAAGACCCCAAAGGACCCCCCAGAGGATCGTATCGAAAAAACACCTGTCCTATGTTGGTTCTCCCGTTGCGTAAAATACTTGTGCCAAGTTTGGTTGAAATCGGTCCAATGGTTTAGGAGGAGATGTGGAAGACCCCAAAGTACTCCCCAAAGGATCGTATCGAAAAAACACTTGTCCTATGTTCGTTCTCCCTTTGCGTAAAATATTTGTGCCAAGTTTGGTTGAAATCGGTCCAGTGGTTTAGGAGTAGATGTGGAAGACCCCAAAGGCCCCTAAAAGGACCCCCAAAAGGACCCCCCGAAGGATCATATCGAAAAAACACATATCCTATGTTGGATCTCCCGTTGCGTAAAATATTTGTGCCAAGTTTGGTTGAATTCGGTCCAGTGGTTTAGGAGGAGATGTGGAAGACCCCACAGAACCCCCAAAAGGACCCCATCGAAAAAACACCAGCCTATGTTGGTTCTCCCGTTGCGTAAAATATTTGTGCCAAGTTTGGTTGAAATCGGTCCAGTGGTTTAGGAGGAGATGTAGAAGACCCCAAAGAACCCCCCAAAGGACCCCATCGAAAAAAATTCAGAAACCTCCGCGGTCGTGCGTACAACTCACCGAAGTTTCATCGCAATCGGATGAATGGTATAGGAACGCATACGGGACAAACAAAGAAACATTCGTTTTTATATTTTTATAAGATTCGAAATTTTCGCGGTTGGTCATGTGTCCTCCACATATTAAACATTTGAGTATCTCTTTATTTTGTACAACAAAAATTGCACTTTAAATAATTTAACGAATTGACATATTAAAAAAAAGGCATCCTATTCTCACCTTGCCTTGATTAACTTAAAATTAAAAAAAACTCTAAGTTATATAAACACATAACCGCGTTCAAGTTAACAGCACGTTTCGCTTACAACATAGAATAGTTTTGTAAACCAAATTGAATCACGGCGCGCCAAAACGGCACTAGCGTCAGCTGATACAGAGACGGTGTTGATTTCTCCATCATTTACATCGGCGTGTTTCTCATCCTGGACTAAACCAACCCGCTAGACGCTCGTGTCTAACAGTCTACAAGCGGAAACAACGGCACCATCTGTCGGCGAACAAGAGCAATAAGTGGTACTGCCAAGCTACAGACGATTATAACAAAATTGCGGATATTTATTGACTTACCCAAGAATGTATACCGTCCAGAATGATAGGCGTTAAGAGCCAAGGTTCTTCAGTCCATCTTTATCGGCTAAGGACTTTCGGGTTGTGACAACCCGTCCACCCTCCCGCTGACCACCAACGCTTGTGTCCGATGTGGGACGATATCTGAATGACCCATAAAGAATGATCTAGGTGACAACTGTTTTACAACGACTAAACGTTTCCTAGTCCACCACTAATATACGACCAGTGACTCGTTCTGGCTCTTGACTAATCGCAAAGATCCAATTGACACCATGAGTCAACTCAGAGGATTGACTACCATTCCGCAGACCCTACCTGCTCTATACAGGCCGATTAGGAAGTTACAGTAGTGTCCCTTATTATGCTTCCCAACCCTAGACCCATGACACAGCGATGCATCATCACGTGGAACGCTTACAGCTCCTTGCGCGCACCATTTTTCGCACTGGAATACGACACCTATAGTAATCACACTTCTTTCCGAAAAGCACCACAACACAATCACTCACTATCTCGCTTATACTTATAGATTTGACCGGAATTATTCCGTCCCTCATCCTGCTTCTCGTGAACGTGTATTTAGTACACCTTACACCAGCTACTTGTACATTGAAGTTTGAAAGATCACCTCCAAGAATCTGTGGATGCGCGCGTAGTTTTGAAATACTAATAATCCTTCGCCACCGATCAAGGCGTGGCTCGCCTTGTCCATAGTCACCTGCCGACCTGTCATCCTGAGACTTTGATTCCAACCACCTGTCTTTGAATAACCGAATATCAACACTTGTTTCTACACTCTCGGATTTGCCCTAAACGTTCTTAAAGCATCTAAAAGTCATCCGAATGACATTCTAGAAGACATCTCATTCGATTAACTGTAACTGATGTCCGTTCACAATTCTATTATTATGGCTTTCCTTCACCATCGACTTCACTCCGACCTCTCGGCTGTCTTGTTAAGAATAATTCCTGCAAGTTCATTTCTGCATGTAAATATCTCTACAGGGAGAGACTACACATTGTATGGACGTTCTAAAGCATCCGACTGGATCAGCGGACCTTTACCAACTACATAACATAAAAAATCCTTGCCAGAATTAGTGGTATCCAAGCCTAGTTCTTCCTTATCTTCTCGTGGATCATCCAACTGAGACCAGTTCTCTTCATTTGTTCTTAATAGTAACAGAATCACGTATTCGACACCAGCATGGTAGTCTCTTCTGTCATTACCATTTGACTAACGCAAAGTTACAAATGTTACAAATGTAGACTAACGCAATTTTAAAATCGCGTTTTTCGTTTCGTGCTGAAATACCGTAGTTCATTAGAAATTACACAATTTCTAGGGACTGTAAGTATCTTTCCTAAGCGTATAACATGTTCTAGACAAGACGATCAGCTATTGCTTGCTAGCCTGTAATAAATTGTCCTGATATCCGTTACTATTATCTTGTTTTACCATTCTTAAGACACGATGTTCACTCAGAGAAATGACTTGTTTCCTTGGTCTTCTGGACACACGGCCATATCGGTCATTCTGTGTGTAGGCTTCCGAAACGTGTATAATGCCCACGTCGTCGAAGCTGATGGCTACGGCCAACCCAGATGTCTCTCTGCATCGAGGAAACCAAGACGAAGTATTCTCAGGTCCTGCAACCAAGACTTGCAGGTATTCTCAAGACTTGGTTCTGCAACCAAGTCCAGCATTCTCAGGACGAAGCAGGTCTACCAGTAATGCATTTCATTCTTTTGTTTACCATATACAAGACTCGCTAGATACAAACAAACGCGTAGAACACGCAAGACATTGGGTTACTATCCGGATAGCGCGCTCAGACACTCAGGTGGTAAGAAACTTGTTTTGGGAGTCTGTCTTCTGGTACTTTTTGTAAAGATCCGCAAAAGACAAATTTTATACTTTTAATTTTATACTTTTTCGCAAATGCCTTGTAAGCTAGTTACTGGTGTTACAGCAAGGAGTCAAATTGCATTTCATCACATACTTACTTTCAGTACTTGACGACGCAAGTTAGTATAATTTATTTACTAGACTGTTTTGCAATGCAAAAAATATTTTCCATGAAACACAGGTAGTAACCCTCATTTAGGAACTGTTACGCATGTTCGAAAAAGTACGCGTCCAAAATTCGTGTCTTAGGGAATCACGTCTCAAGTCAACAGAAAAGTCTGTACTCCTTTCGGGACCTGTTTATATTGTTTTATCTTCATAATCCTCTTTATTTTCCCATTACCAATCACTATTAGATATCCGAAATTTTCTGCCTTTTTGTACACACGTTCCCAAGTTTTAATCCAAATAAGAGAGCTGCGTGGATGCTTTTTGTAGGTTTTTGTTTATATTCGTATACAATAATAAACTCTTTAAAACTGTATGCTGTACCTAAATCGTTTTTAAAAGTAGTGTTTAATAACATGTAGAGTGGTTTGCATATGAAAATGCTAAATGTGATGATCAAACATAAAACGTGAACTGGATGGATCCACACTGGAACAATTACATTGATCAGTTTGTCAAATGAGATGCACCCAAATTAGGGAGAAATCGTTATTTAGTGAATGTATGTCTAATAACAATAAAACGTCATAGTTATTAAACACAAAACCTCGTACTGCTGCAACCCCTAACAAACATTCATTACGTTGTGTTAGTGACTACGCTTCTGAATTACAGAATTAACAGAAATATTAAACACGTAGATTTCATTTCTGTTGAAACAATGTATGATATTAGATACCTTATCAATCCAGAATATGTAATTTGTTTACAAGATCTTCTTCTCTTCAAGGATATAAACCTGTTCCGATAACCATCTTATCCTCGAACGACCCACGTCTCTTCTATCAATGGCTTTATAGTTCAGTGCTGCTTTCGGCAACCGATCCTCTGTCATTCTTTGCTGATTATCCCACCATTATCTTCTGTAAGCTGAAATAATTTCATTTATGTCCTCTACTTCTAGTTCTGCTCTGATATCCTTATTCCTTATTCTGTCTTGTGTGGGTATTGAAATTGTCTTATAGAATTTAATCCTTGTGCTGTTCTTGTTATATTTCTAAGATTTCTATGAATCGTACCACAAATATTCCTAAATTTATTTTTCTTCTCTTTTATATCATATTCAGATTCGTAGCTTACAGCACAACCAAGATATTTAAAAACGACTCACTTGTTCTAAATATTTACAATATCTAAATACTCTTACAGTATTTAATTTATTTATTCTCACTTCGACATGGAGTGAAGAAAGGAGAAAGAAAAACACAAAGCGCGGAATTTTAAAATGAAAACGTTATTATATTGCTTTTATATGAAATGGACGTGTAGAAATGGACTTAAAAACTGTTTCCGAATAATTTTGTAATACTCCACCTGGTTTTGTAATACATCTCCTGTTTTGTATATCATCTAATACGACGTCCCCTTCGTACGTGACCGGCAGAATCTGACGAGAGACTAGTTTGGGGCAGCAGCAGCGAGGTTCCATCATGTCCCGTCTTGAAGCCCCAGAACCTCGACGAAGTTGAAGCCAACCCAGTTTAGAAGGCCTGTTTCTTCTTCGTCCTTATCTTATGCTTTTATTTCCTCTTCTTTCATTTCTTTTTCTTCATCTTCCACTATTTTCTTGTTGTTGTTGTACTTCTTCTTCTTCTTCTTCTTCTTCTTCTTCTTCTTCTTCTTCTTCTTCTTCTTCTTCTTCTTCTTCTTCTTCTTGTTTGAATAAAAATATAGTTTTCGAACAATAATATTGTGTGTGTGTGTGTGTGTGTGTGTGTGTGTGTGTGTGTGTGTGTGTGTGTGTGTGTGTGTGTGTGTGTGTGTGTGTGTGTGTGTGTGTGTGTGTGTGTGTGTGTGTGTGTGTGTGTGTGTGTGTGTGTGTGTGTGTGTGTGTGTGTGTGTGTGTGTGTGTGTGTGTGTGTGTGTGTGTGTTCCCGCGAGCGTATTTTACAACTTTTATTTTTTATAACGTTATAACGTTGATTTTACGAAAAACATAACAGTTCCTACTGTTTATTTTCGTAAACCGTGGAATGTAATTTATGAGTACAACAATCATTTGTTATCATTACCACTCCACAAAACGTACAGAACGATTTGCACATAGAATAGTCAAACATATTTTAGTAAACATACGACTGGTGGCACACAAGCCCTAGGCCTTCAAAATCGAAAGGCCACGAGTTTCAAGAATCAAATTAGGGGAAATGGCTGGTTGAGCAGACGAGGATAAGGTTTGGGCGTCGAATACATCATCGGTGGATTTCGGTAACATGCGTAGAAATGTTTTATTAAATTTCTACATACAAATTTTTCTTCCTTTTCTTTTCTCGTTTCAGCCATCTACGGGCTGCTATTTTACAATTTTCTTTATCTTCTGAAGTTCTTTTCTACTTCACCAGTATTCCTTCAGTCTTTGGCTCGTTCTTCTTCCAATAACATTCTTTTGGTACTCCTTGGTTTCTCCTCTGACATATCCTTCGCCTTCACTAGTTTCCTTCTAAACAATTCTCTATGTACTATATCTTGAACTTTTTCACCCACGGTACTTGTGGAAGACGATAATCTTGTTTCCTGTTCTATCTGGTCCGATTCTTCTAAGGCGTCCATAGTAAATTATTCGCCTCTTCTTTACTAATTTTTATTAAAATTTCTTTATTCAACTATTATAACAATCAAGTCTATCGCTTGGCCATTCTAGTAAATAAGTCATTAACAGTCCGTTTTCTTTTTGCATAAACGTTTATGACAGAACCTATATCTACGCGTTTCTTCATTTTTTACTTGGCCAAATGATTGTATGCGAGAGCTTCAGGGTACCTCGTGATGTAATATTTTGTAAACCCTATGTTAGACTATCGGAATACAGTTAAGTAATAGGTTTGCTTAAAAAGAATATAAACTGTAGGAAGCTGCAGCATATATACAATTGATAGTGTTTTATCATGACAGTGATATATATCCTAAAAATTAACTGTATCGGCTTATTAACTGTATGTGACATTGTAAAATGTTATAAGTCCAATGTAAACACAGGTTTGTATATTGTAGTACAGTTTCTTTTCTTTGCTTGTTTTTTAACATTTTATTTAGATATTACTGAATTGTTTTATATTCACTTAAATCATGTAATCATGTGTGTGTGTGTGTGTGTGTGTGTGTGTGTGTGTGTGTGTGTGTGTGTGTGTGTGTGTGTGTGTGTGTGTGTGTGTGTGTGTGTGTGTGTGTGTGTGTGTGTGTGTGCGTGTGTGTGTGTGTGTGTGTGTGTGTGTGTGAGAGAGAGAGAGATTTCTGTTATCTATGCATTAAACAGTTTAGAAGGCCTGTTTCTTCTTCGTTTTCAGCTTATTCTTATACTTTTCCTTCTTCCATTTCTTTTTCTTTATCTTGGCACTATTTTCTTGTTGTTGTATTTCTTGTTATTCTTCCTCTTCTTCTCCTTCCTCCTCCTTCTCCTCCTCCTCCTCCTACTCCAAATCATGTTCTGTCTTGAAGTCCCTGAACTAAATCCGACGTAGAACACCGACTAGTCCCGAAGTACTGATACTGTAAAAATTAAAAAAAAAAATAATAAAGGGCAAATAAACAATTATATATTTTTTAATGATTTTAATTTAAGTTTTTTAGAGCATCAAGAATAACATGTCAGAATGATCTGTGCGTAAAATATAACAGTAAAATTCACAAAAGGAAATGCGTGAATTTCAATAACACTTAAGAGACGCACATAAAAAAAGAAAATTATGAAGAGCCAGCAAACTTACTATGCGCAATGCGATCGCCTAGGCTCTGACAAACAGTCCAGGTTTGAACATCATTGAAGATCGTGGAATGATCTTACAATCGTTGGCATCAACCGCGACCCCTCCGTAAGCACCTAGCAAGTCCGTGGAGACTAGATTCGAGCGACTGTGCAGCCATCAAGTCAAGTAGATGAAGAAGAACCTGTCTAAGCAAATACGTTTTAAATAACTTCACCTTTTCAATGGATTCTTTAAAGTTTTGCTGTTAACATAATAGTCTATTAACGTGCAGCGTCATTTCAAGGCAGGGAGCTTGAATAGCATTTTTGATGAGAAACTTGATAATATTTTATTGATAATATCGATATCAATACTCTTCAAATATTCTTCAAATTTTCCTTTAAAGAAAAACTTGATAATAAAAAAACAAATTTTTATTTATGAAATTAGAATTTTGATTCAATATCAATTCTATTTCATGCTCCATTCCTTTCCAGATTCACTCAGTTAAAAATAAAGTTTACTTTAAAATCTATTCCATTTAAGAGACACTTACTTATAAGCATTATAGGCTAAATAAATACTATTTATTTCGAAGTATTAAAATCTCTCACATTCACACATGATGCATGTGGTCATGCGCACATGTATGTGTAACGGTAATTAAAATACTAATTTTTCTTTATCAGACTCGTTCTGAATAAAATATTTAAATTTTCTTAGTCGCTCAACTGGCGATGGGAGCTTAAAAATAATCAAGGGTCAAGTTTACAACGCATTTTTTAAAAGTTATATAATTCTTAAAGTGGCTCAGTTGATTATCTATCTGCACACGTACATAAGTGTATGTATTTTGTACATTGTATGTGAGCCTGTATGTTTCTTTATGTAAACCTATAAAATAAATATTTATTAACAATTATTAATAAGTAAAAAATTAATTTCTAGAATTTTTCCCTAATTTGGAACGTTTCATTAAACTTATTCTTCTAAAAATCAGAGCTTTTATTTAATATTTTGAAATACTTGACTCCCTAAAATACGAGTGTTTAAAAAACAAATGGGGCCTACTCTCAATTGTTGTACCCTTAATTGTGTTAAAAATAAACTGTAACAAATCCGGTCTCTTTTCTCCGGTAGAATGTCTAGCACAGGTTATTCGATTCTTATTGAAAGTGTGTCTGCATTATGAACTGTATCGATTAATGACACTAGATAACCTATTTATTGATAACTTGTTTTCATCATCGTGTAAAAGCTCTAAAAAATAAATACGTTTTTTTCAGACTCTTCATTATTGTACAGGACAATGAAGAAGTACACTGTCCAAGACTTTCGTACGTTTTCAAGAGGCTTTAAAAAGGACAATCAATAGGCCTTGTAAATTATTCCTTCAATTATGGTCTGTCATCCACTTAAACTTCCTGCCTGTATGCCTGAAGAATTAGTTCCTCCCTGCTTTCGAATCGCCCAGAAATTGGCAGATGAACTCTGCAATTGTTTGGGCGTATCAATTACAGCTTATGCGGTTTAATCCTGAAAACCACTCTTTCATTTCTCCACTATGCACATAAGCAAAGCTACAAGTAGACTACGCTACATTTGACACATGTGTTTTCGTCAACTAATACAGCTACAACATATGCCTCCTTTATTTTATAGCTATTAAAATTGCTAAGCTAATAAGCTAACCGCTTCAGTAAGATAATTTTTGAATTTGATTAGAAAGACCTTTAAAAACATGTAAATGGAAAGGCAGTGAAAGGAGAAAAGGGAATGTGTTTGGCTAAACTGGGAGAAAAATAAAGGTAGCATTGCTGAAAAGAAGGGTAGAGGATGTAGGTCATTGTAGGTATATGCAAGAAGTCAAAGTAGAATCAGTGGTGCGGTTAGCGCCAAAGAAAAGATATACAAGGCCGCAGTAAGGTATTTATTCAATGCCTTTGAGTAAGAACACTTGCTTCGCATTTCCCTTCATATGTAGCCTACTGCTTACAAAAATTCTTTATCCCCTTCAGTCTCCTCCAGTGTACATAAGCTAACACACTTTTCCACCGAGGTCACACAACCAGTGTGTCTAAAGAATAAAAGGGAAACTATATTCTATAAATCTATAAATCTCCTAGTATAATAATTATACTAGAATTATTAATAATTATTATAGAATCGTTAATTTTTTACATGTACAGTTTTCTTCAGCATTTCATCGTTTTTTCCACCGATTATAATTTTACTTATCATTTTACCTAGGGTAAAAGTAGAGATTTGTTGATTACGTAATAAACAGTGGCGGCGATAAGGCCCCCGCAGACCCCGCGGCGCGGGGGGCCCCGATCCTCATGGGGGGGGCCCCAGTTGGCCCAGTCATGGGACATAACTTGTAACATGAAAAATAAGCGTAAAACGCTGCTTTGTTGAATTATCAGTTGACCATAGAATTGACGACCCAGTGAAATCATTTGAAGTAAAAGTTTTCAATGCAACACTAGATACTGTAATAGCTCAGGTACAAATGAGATTCGAAGGATTGCGTTGCACTGATGATAGGTTTTCATTCCTGACGCCTCAGAATTTAGTAAACTTCTCACAAGAGACAATAGTGGAGAAAAGTAAGGCTCTGGTAAATGTGTATCCTGGTGACCTTTCCACATCACTGCCTGACCAAGTAATATCCTTCAAAGCTCTGATGGCCAAAGAAATTGTAAACAAGAAAAGAATTCGAGAAATGATGAATTTACTGGTTGAAGAAAACAGCTGCCTTTTCAGTTGCCTCCCAGACTTAACTACAGCTTTGCAGCTTTATTTAACCATATTTGTCACAACAGCTACAGCGGAAAGAAGCTTTTCAAAAATTAATTAAGTCATACTTAAGAAGTACCATGGCCCAAACTCGGTTGAGTGACTTGGCACTGTTAAGCATTGAGCATGAAGAGACACAGAAAACTAATATCAACGAAGTGGTTGAAAAGTTCTTAGCTATTAAAAAAAGAAGACTAGGTTTAGGAAAACAGTGAACTTTGGTTGATCCTCATCTGTAAATATTGTACATTACTTGAGTTCGAGTGTTATTGAATTGGATTAGACTTAAGGAGAACTTGTATAGAGTATATTCAAGAATTTTACAAATTCAGTTACAAACTAATTTAAATGTTTGAAAAAGAGAATGTTAATTTGATATTCGTTTTTAAATAATAAATTTTTAACACTCTGTGTGCGGTACTGTTTCATAGTCTGAATTTAGATCTTTGACGTAAAAACACATCATTCTTTTTATTTTGTTTTTTTTTTATAGTTTGTATAGAACTTTGTCTATTTAGCAACAATGAATTTTAAGAGTTTGTACACGTGTAAAACGTCCTTTTCAAATTGCAAACGCTTTGTGATAGACGAGAAAGTATTCACAAACCATTGTTGTGAAACACACGTAAATAGAAACTCATTTGAGTGTTTTCCCCTATTACGTATACAAAATTTAACCATTTTTATAGGGCCCCCTAATTAGTTTCGAGGGGGGCCCCCGTTTTGTTAGCGCCGCCACTGGTAATAAAGATGTACTCGTCTCACCTTTCTTTCAATTTTCTTTTAACAATTTTACAGAACAAAACCCTCTCGTATCATTTAATCTTGTCCAATACCCCGGAAAGCAAAATAAGTGAATAAATATTGCTTCCTTTGATAACTTGAAGTCGGCTAATTTAAGCCGAGCTGAGAACTTGTATAATTTAAGGTAAGTTGTCTGTTGCACAGACTGCAGTGAATGTGCATACGAAAAAGAGGTGCGAAGCCTCGGTAGGGTAGGGTCGTTTTAACCGTGCGCACAGTCTCACCAAGTTATCTGTACTACCCAGCAGAAAAACATGTAATTTCAGACATCTAAGAATTTATGTTTACACGCTTGTTCGCGTTGCTGTTTACAATCACGCGCTCGCGTGTGTGTGAGTGTTGAGCCATATTTAATCATTACACACTGTAAACCAACAATATGACACTGAGTGAAATATTTACAAGTTGTCATTCGCAACGTTGGAGAAACGGTTTTTGGAGAAAAACCGTGCATTAACTTCGCACAGTCGCCTCTCTGGTCCCTCTGACCTGGCGTGACAGTTCCGGCCGTTGTCTTAAAGACAGGATATGTATAGCACAAACAATATACAACGGACTCTTAGAGGTAAGGGGCTTAGTATTAAATAAAGCTACGATCCTTGCTCAACTATGCAACAAGTGATTAACCTCTACAACTTATAGTATATAAGAAAGAAAATATGATTAATTAAAGGCCGAAACATTGCAGTTTTCATAAACCAAGATAAAAAAAATATTTCGATGAATGTCATGAAATTTAATAAATGGAGTCGCTCTATGCTGGATTTTTAAATTAGGACTACTTGCATTTTTGTATAAATGTATCGGTAAAGCTTGGTAGAAAGGGAGGTGGCTCTCCCACGGTCCTCTAGCTGGGCTTACTCTTTTTCCACTTACTTTGAGTAAGACCCCTTCTCTTTTGTCTTTTCTGTCTGGCCTCTCTTGGTCAACTCTTGTTCTTTCCGACCCTGACGCTATTAGGTTACCGAGGGCTAGGGGTCTTTCAATTTCATATTTCTATTACTCTATACTTATTGGATAAACATTAAAGCAATGGAGAAAACAAATAAAGGAATGACTACCCCAGGTGGCAGACCAGGTAAAAACCTGGTAAATCCACCCTCTTCGGAGGTCGGCCCCATGGATTCTGGGGGGGGGGCAGCTATTGCTTGGTGAGGATCCGTTTAGAAGAGGTTCGTTGGTGGCAAGGTCTCCGCCAACTAATATTAACTGTAGTTTGGAAAAACAAAACGCACAGATACCAACACTGGAAGTCCCAGAGGACACAATAAGCAGACTGCAGGCTCAGCTTAATTCTGCTTATAACGAAATCAGACGACTACAGGAAGAAATCAAGAAGTTACAGCCTAGGGTATCCTATAGTCCAGCCAACTCGGAAGAAGAGGAAGAAATCGTGGCCAAAGAAACTGCTTGGATACTGGAAAAGAATAAAAAACGTAAAAGGAAAACTATGGAATCACCAGAAACACCGAAAACTAGTCCAATAAACAAAAGTAAGAGGACTAAAGAAAATGTAAAAAAATCGGCTAAGCCACCGCCAGTGATACTGAGCAATGTGGAAAATTATTTAGAAATAAGTCAGAAACTGAACTCAAAAGATCTGAAATTTAACACCAGCATGATGAACAACAATCAGCTGAAAATTAATGTAGACACAGAAATGGAATATAGAGAACTGACAAAACTCCTAAAAGAAAGTAAGTTGGAATGGCATACTTATGAAAATAAACAGACCAGACCAATAAGAGTCATGGCACGTAACTTGCATCCAACATGCAAATCAGAAGAGATTAAAGAGGAGTTATTGAATAGAGGATATAAAGTCCTTGAAGTAGTTAATAAAATTAGAAAGACTAAAGTTGACGGCAAGGAAAAAATCATACATTTGCCATTATTTATGCTAACGTTTGACAGATCAGGGGATATAAAAAAAATATTTGATATTCAATATTTATGTCATATGAAAATAAAATTAAAGCTCTCAGGAGTAACAAACTGATACCACAGTGTAAAAGATGTCAAAGATATGGTCACACTCATAAGTATTGCCAACATGGACCTATCTGTGTTAAATGTGCAGGCAATCACAGGACCATCGATTGCCAGCAAGAACGAGATGTGCCACCAAAGTGTTCAAATTGTGCAGAACCACATCCTGCTAGCTACAGGGGTTGTTTGGTTGCACGTGAACTTCAAATAAGACGCAATAATTTAATAAGTGAGAGACGACCTAAAAAACCTCAACCAAGACTTTCACAGCTAATAAAATCAATAGTGAAATGTCCTTTGCTCAAGCAGTTAAAGCTAACAAGACTTTAGTTCAAAATGATGATTCATCAATGGTGCAAATGATGCAGAATATGATGGACATGATGAAAATAGTCATGGATAGACTAGATAGATTAGAAGCCAGAAATCCGGGCACAATCCCATGGAGAACTAATCAATGGACCAGAAAGACCTAAGGATAGCTACCTGGAATGCCAACGGTATCCAGAACAGAAAACAAGAAATAGAATTATTCCTCAAGGCACAAGACATTGATATATGTCTAGTATCAGAGACACACTTAACAAATCAGTCATGCTTAAAAATAAATGGATACCAGGTATATCAAACAATTCATCCGGATAATAAAGCCAAAGGAGGAAGTGCTATTATTATTAAGAATAGGATTAACCATTATGAGGAGTGTCACCTTCAGACTGCAGAAATCCAACTCACTGTAGTTGGAATCAAATCCACCAAGCAAAAACTAATCGTTGGTGCGATATACTGTCCTCCAAGACACAACCTAAAGGAGTTAGATTACAAGAAATTTATATTACACCTAGGTGAGAGATTCATTGTAGGCGGAGACTACAATGCTAAACATGTAGATTGGGGATCCAGATTAACAACAACTAAAGGTAGCGAGCTTAATAAACCAATACAAGAAACAGGTTGTAGCTTCGACAGTACAGGCAAACCTACTTACTGGCCCACAGATCCTAATAAAATTCCAGATCTATTAGATTTCTTCATATGAAGGAGGGTCTCGCAGAACTTTATTGATATCGAGGAGAATTTTGATCTTGAATCTGATCATTCAGCAGTAATCCTGACGCTGAGTGAAAGGATAATAAAAAAAGTAAACAAACCAAGCCTAGTTAACAAAACTACTGATTGGGAAAGCTTCAAATTAGAACTTGAAGGCAAGATACAACTAAATGTCCAGTTGAGAACTAAGCAGCAATTAGAAATAGAAGCCGAGAAGTTTAATTATAATATTCAAACTGCAGCCTGGAACAATACGAGAGAAATCACCCATGGAATTGTTGGTAACAACTATCCTAGAGAGATCAGAGAACTTGTCAAAGAAAAGAGGCGAGCTAGAAGAAAATGGCAACAGACTCGTGACCCAAATGATAAAACTGTACTTAACAACAAATCGCAACAGCTAAAGCGTGTAATACAGAAGTTAAAAGAAGCATCAATAGCTTCCTATTTAGAAAATCTAACAGCAGATGCAAATACAGAGTACTCGTTGTGAAAAGCAACGAGGAAGCTTAAAAGGTCGATCACTCAAGTACCACCTATTAGAAAAGCGACGGTACATGGGCTAGAGATAATAAAGGAAAAGCTGAAGCGTTTGCTGAACATCTAGCTGACATTTTTAAGCCAAATAATACCCAGTCTGATACAGAGCTAGATGAAGATACAAATCATGAAGAGGAGGACATTCAACTGGTCACCCCAAAAGAGGTAGCTAAGGAGATCAAGATAAACTTGAACCCCCGAAAATCACCTGGCTTTGATCTCATTACAGGTGAGATCTTAAAGCAGTTACCTAAGAAAGGGATTGTTATGCTTACATATTTATTCAATGCGGCACTCAGGCTAAAGCATGTTCATAGTGTTTGGAAGGTGGCAGAAGTTATTATGCTACGTAAACCAGGCAAACCGCCAAATGAGGCCAAATCATATCGGCCCATATCACTGTTGCCAACTATATCAAAGCTTTTTGAAAAACTTCTGTTGCAAAGGCTAAATCGAGTAATAGAGAGAAAAAAGCTGATACCAAATCATCAATTCGGGTTCAGACAAAAAAATTCCACAATAGACCAAGTACATAGAATAACAGACACAATAGAGAAAGCACTAGAAAAAAAGCTAATCTGCTCGACAATCTTCCTCGATGTGGCTCAGGCCTTTGATAAAGTTTGGCATAAAGGTTTAATACATAAACTTAATAAAATGCTACCAAAACAATATGCTGACGTGTTAAAATCATATATATCGGAAAGATTATTTAGAGTCAAACAGGAAGATGACTATTCTGAGCTAAGAGAAGTGAGGGCAGGTGTGCCCCAAGGGAGTGTTTTGGGGCCCATCCTCTACTTGTTGTTTACATGTGATCTGCCGCAGCCAGAGAATGTGTCTGTTGCTACTTTCGCTGATGACACAGCTATAATGGCGATTGGTTCGACCTTAGGTGAAGCTACCAACATGCTTCAAGATCTAGTGATCAGATACAGCAGTGGACTAGGATATGGAAAATTAAGCTTAATGAACTGAAATCTGTCCATATCAATTTTACAAACAAAAGAATAGAGAACAGTCTTCCAGTTACCTTAAATGGTGTTGTAGTACCATATGCAAACACTGCCAAATATTTGGGGATGACCATATACAAAGCTACGATGGAAGGAGCACATCAGAAAAAAAAGGATGGAGCTTGGTCTCAAATATAGACAACTGTATTGGCTCTTGGGACGAAATTCTCAGTTGTCAATACACAACAAAATTCTGATATATAACCAAATTCTGAAACCAATTTGGCTTTATGGAATTCAACTGTGGGGTTGTGCGAAAGAAACAAACATTAGATGTATTCAAACCTTCCAGAATAGAGTGCTACGGAACATGGTAAGTGCTCCATGGTACATCAGAAATAGTGACCTACATCGAGACCTTAGGATCCCTGATGTCGCCAGTGAAATTAAAAGGTTTGCTGCAAAGCACGAATCTAGACTACACCAGCATATCAATGTAGAAGCTATTCAACTGCTTGACAACGCCAATACAGTGAGAAGGCTGAAGAGAACTAAAACTTTTGAATTAGTGTAGTGCAGAAATCTAGAAAGTAATATATAGTACACCAGTGGGCGACTGTATAAGTAACTTAAAATTATAACAAACATTAGATGTAAATTGATGGTTGGTCTTTTAGAACAGTTTAAAAAAAAACTGATTGCAATCATTTAATAAGATATCCCTATTGTTTTTATTAAATATTCGTAATGTAAACACTTCCTCACAGTTTGCATAATTCGAAACAAAAACTAATGATAGTTATACACTTGTTTTCCCACACAACAGGTAATAGTAGGAGCTTAACACTAAGTATTGTCTAATGATGGTTTAATAAGTAACCTGTCAGAACTGCTCCAATATTTATCGATGATTCAATAAGCGTATATTGTAGAAGGCTGCAGCATGGAAAACAACTTGATCGGCATTTAACCTGACTTCAGTGAGTCAGCGCTGATCCTTCCGGAGTTAGATAACCCACCGCCGCCACCACTCAACAATGGTTCCTATTTTATTTATGTAAGCGTACACGTGTAACTGTGTTTTGCAGTGTTGCGTAATCGACACATGCCCAAATTTCGTTTGTTTACTTCAAGCAGCACTCGGCTGTAGGTTTCGTAACTACGGTTCCGCTGCATTGTGACTGCTCCCGGGCAATAACGGAAGCCATGTTACACGTGTTAAAATTTTCTACTTCCTAGAAATTATTTTCTAATCTAAAACTATTTGATTCTAGAATTAATTCGCTGACATCCTGGAAGCGCTGTGAATATGCCCTTCTTCAAATTTGCTGTTCTCTTCATTGTTCAAAATAATATAAACATTAACAAGAATTAGTTCAGAGGTTACCGATATTCGGAGAGTCACTATTTTATTCTTGTTTGTTATTTTCTTGTGGAAGTCAGACTTTAATAAATTTTCGTAATCTATAGGCCAAAATGTATGTAATTCTTTCTCTAATGGGGACACAGATTAGGCTATCACAAAACAGCTGAAGATTCCACAAAGTCAAAGAATGTTTGCCAGTCGTCCGCCTTTAGCCGGACATATTGGCTTTTTACAGTTTAGTCCGGCAAAAAATAAACATGTCCGGCCTGTCCGCATTTTGTTAGGATTTTTTTCTGACAAATTTGCACGTGGTATTATATAAAAGTTCGGACATTTTTTATGCCTGAAAAACATACTAGATCTGAAAAAATGTACGTACTAGATTTTTATTTCCTTTCCTTTCGTATGTTTACGCGTTTTGTAATATTGCTGTTAATCTCTCTATTATCATCAAAGCCGCGAAATATTGACATTCGGTTTAAATTTTAAGATTTAAGTGTTTCGTTAAAATTTACCTGTTTAGTTAAAAAAGATGAAATTCATTTAATAATAAAAGATGGAGTTACTTCGATTTCTTTATAATCATAATTACAGAGCTTGTTTTTTTTCTTAATTCATATGTCTTATTTAGTTTGTACGTGTGATAATAATAAACCTATCTTATGTACAAACAAGGTGAAGTATTATTTTTTTAAATATGTAGTAGGCCTGTATGTAGTAGTAGGCCTACGATTTTGTATTATGTATACACCGTTTGTAAATGCTGCTTATTAATGTAAAAAACTGCTGTCTGGCTTGTCAGGTAAAATATCCATCTAAAATAACAGCTGTGTTCGGCTTTTCCGAATTTAAGTATGACAACCCTAGCTGTAATGCACGGGATCACAGCCTACTAAACGGAATTGTAGTCTGGCAACCCTAGCTGTAATGCACCGGATCACAGTCTACTAAAATGAGTTGTAGTCTGGCAACCCTGCTGTAATGCACGGGATCACAGTCTACTAAACGGAATTGTAGTCTGGCAACCCTAGCTGTAAAGCACGGGATCACAGTCTACTAAACGGAATTGTAGTCTGCCAACCCTAGCTGTAGTGCACGGGATCACAGTCTACAAAACTGAATTGCAGTCTGGTAACCCTGCTGTAATGCACGTGATCACAGTCTACTAAACGGAATTGTAGTCTGGAAACCATAGCTGTAAAGCACAGGATCACAGTCTACTAAACGGAATTGTAGTCTGGCAACACTAGCTGTAATGCACGGGATCACAGTCTACTAAACTGAATTGTAGACTGGCAACCCTGCTGTAATGCACGGGATCACAGTCTACTAAACAGAATTATAGTCTGGCAACCCTAGCTGTAGTGCACGGGATCACAGTCTACTAAAGGGAATTGTAGTCTGGCAACCCTAGCTGTAATGCACGGGATCACAGTCTACTAAACGGAATTGTAGTCTGGCAACCCTGCTGTAATGCACGGGATCAAAGTCTACTAAACTGAATTGTAGTCTGGCAACCCTAGCTGTAGTGCACGGGCTCACAGTCTACTAAACTGAATTGTAGTCTGGCAACCACAGCTGTAATGCACGGGTTCACAGTCTACTAAACTGAATTGTTGTCTGGCAACAATGCTGTAATGCACGGGATCACAGTCTACTAAACTGAATTGTTGTCTGGCAAACCTAGCTGTAGTGCACGGGCTCACAGTCTACTAAACTGAATTGTAGTCTGGCAACCCTAGCTGTAATGCACGGGATCACAGTTTACTAAACTGAATTGTAGTCTGGCAACCCTGCTGTAAAGCACGTGATCGCAGTCTAATAAACTGAATTTTAGTCTGGCAACCCTAGCTGTAATGCACGGGATCACAGTCTACTAAACTGAATTGTAGTCTGGCAACCACAGCTGTAATGCACGGGTTCACAGTCTACTAAACTGAATTGTTGTCTGGCAACAATGCTATAATGCACGGGATCACAGTCTACTAAACTGAATTGTTGTCTGGCAAACCTGCTGTAATGCACGGGATCACAGCCTACTAAACGGAATTGTAGTCTGGCAACCCTAGCTGTAATGCACCGGATCACAGTCTACTAAAATGAGTTGTAGTCTGGCAACCCTGCTGTAATGCACGGGATCACAGTCTACTAAACGGAATTGTAGTCTGGCAACCCTAGCTGTAAAGCACGGGATCACAGTCTACTAAACGGAATTGTAGTCTGCCAACCCTAGCTGTAGTGCACGGGATCACAGTCTACAAAACTGAATTGCAGTCTGGTAACCCTGCTGTAATGCACGTGATCACAGTCTACTAAACGGAATTGTAGTCTGGAAACCATAGCTGTAAAGCACAGGATCACAGTCTACTAAACGGAATTGTAGTCTGGCAACCCTATCTGTAGTGCACGGGATCACAGTCTACTAAACTGAATTGTAGTCTGGCAACCCTAGCTGTAGTGCACGGGATCACAGTCTACTAAACGGAATTGTAGTCTGGCAACCCTAGCTGTAGTGCACGGGATCACAGTCTACTAAACGGAATTGTAGTCTGGCAACCCTAGCTGTAAAGCACGGGATCACAGTCTACTAAACGGAATTGTAGTCTGGCAACCCTAGCTGTAGTGCACGGGATCACAGTCTACTAAACTGAATTGTAGTCTCGCAACCCTATCTGTAGTGCACGGGATCACAGTCTACTAAACTGAATTGTAGTCTGGCAACCCTAGCTGTAGTGCACGGGATCACAGTCTAGTAAACGGAATTGTAGTGTGGCAACCCTAGCTGTAATGCACGGGATCACAGTCTACTAAACTGAATTGTAGACTGGCAACCCTAACTGTAATGCACGGGATTACAGTCTACTAAACTGAATTGTAGTCTGGCAACCCTGCTGTAATGCACGGGATCACAGTCTACTAAACTGAATTGTAGTCTGGCAACCCTGCTGTAATGCACGTGATCACAGTCTACTAAACTGAATTGTAGTCTGGCAACGCTAGCTGTAAAGCACGGGATCACAGTCTACTAAACGGAATTGTAGTCTGGAAACCCTAGCTGTACAGCACGCGATCACCGTCTACTAAACCGAATTGTAGTCTGGCCACCCTAGCTGTAAAGCACGGGATCACAGTCTACTAAACGGAATTGTAGTCTGGCAACCCTAGCTGTAGTGCACGGGATCACTCTCTACTAAACGGAATTGTAGTCTGGCAACCCTAGCTGTAGTGCACGGGGTCACAGTCTACAAAACTGAATTGTAGTCTGGCGACCCTGCTGTAGTGCACGGGATCACAGTCTACTAAACGGAATTGTAGTCTGGCAACCCTAGCTGTAATGCATGGGATCACAGTCTACTAAACGGAATTGGAGTCTGGCAACCCTAGCTGTAATGCATGGGATCACAGTCTACTAATGGAATTGTAGTCTGGCAACCTTGCTGTAATGCACGGGATCACAGTCTACTAAACGGAATTGTAGTCTGGCAACGCTAGCTGTAGTGCACGGGATCACAGTTTACTAAACTGAATTGTAGTCTGGCAACCCTGCTGTAATGCACGTGATCACAGTCTACTAATCTGAATTGTAGTCTGGCAACCCTAGCTGTAATGCACGGGATCACAGGCTACTAAACGGAATTGTAGTCTGGAAACCCTAGCTGTAATGCACGGGATCACAGTCTACTAAACGGAATTGTAGTCTGGCAACCCTAGCTGTAGTGCACGGGATCACAGTCTACTAAACGGAATTGTAGTCTGGCAACCCTAGCTGTAATGCACGGGATCACAGTCTACTAAACTGAATTGTAGTCTGGCAACCCTAGCTGTAATGCACGGGGTCACAGTCTACTAAACGGTATTTCGCGATAACTACCAACTTGAAACCTTGTTTACTTGTGTGTGCGTGTGTGCGTGTGTGCGTGTGTGTGGGGGGTGTTTTAGATTTAGCGTAACTGATGTATGTTTTGGGTGGAAGTAACGTTGTCCTTTAACTGTTTCATCACCTCCGCCTAGGGGAAGAGAACGAAGGTGGCAATGTGCTGTGACATGGAATAGAATAACATTCCAAATTACTTGTCAGACGTCCCCTCCCCTCGTTATATCTAACGGATCTGAGAGCAATCACAAACCCATTCCACTTCAGTGTTCCATATGTGGAAAATTATATTTAGCTTTTCTGAAATCACGAATTTTATTTAGGACTCCCCTCCCATTACTTGCTTGAGTGTGTAGTATCTATACCCCGACAAAGACACTTTAGGTACATAGGGGCAGTATAGAAACCCTATAGTGCAGTAAAGTCATTTCATGTCTCTATAACTTCCACGTGGTTCTACGCTAGCTAGCAGAAGGGTAATACTATACAGATTCAGGATGTATCGTTAACTAACCTGTCAGTAGTGGGCGTTTGTTAGTTGAAGGAAGCTGAGTGGATAGGAGGCGCTGTTTACTGGAAGCTAGAGAAAGTTTATTACCGGAAATTCTTTGTAGTCACGGATATTCAATCTTAACGCATACCAATTTTTTTTGTCTATGTGAAAGCCGCGTACCCCTACAAAACCGAGTCAAATTATGTAAAGTAAGATAAATCACAAATTAAAAAAAAATAAACTAAACTAATGCGAATACATTCAAAATAATAACCTCTGTTCTATAATTTGTGAATTCTGAAACTGATCGATTCTTACCACTTTCTGAAGTTAATTATATACAGTTATTTCCAAATATTTATGATGTAAATACCATGAAACTCGTAATCGTAGCCAAATGGTATAAGTTATTTTTGGACGATCAACTAAAACCACATGCAGGATATTTACGCTTTACTTAGTGAATGTTGTGGAAAAAGACCGGTTGCTTGTTTTGGACGTGAACGAGTGAAAGCCGGTTTGAGGATTGTAATCACAATGCAGTGTTATGTAGTACAAACGATGACTCGTAGTATTCTGAAACTGCACGCGGATTCACCTGTAACAATTGACAGGAAATTTCTGCACTTGGATGCGCACATTACGATGTCGTGCGTATTAACAGCACTTTCGCTGTTGAATTTCAGATGTCAAATCTTTATCTGACATACCAGCACTAAATTAGTACTGTGTTCTTCACCATTTTCTGCTTTTCCTTCCTCCTTTTTCCTAATCGTCAGACTGTCTGACTGTTTTACTGGATACTCAAACTTTTACAAGAAAATATGCCGGAAACAATCAGACGCTATTCACTTGATCTGGATAGTGCAAAGAAGTATAGATTTCAATCTAACCAGGTTAGAAGTAATCTGGTAACTAAGGTTAAGATCCCCAGTAGTCTCATACTCGCAGTGGCGTAACTGGCTTTTCTAGACGCCCTCCTGCAGGAATCCTTTGCGGGCCCTCCTAGTACCCTTACGCAATTCATGACATTGTACCCTCTTGAATAGGAACCCTTCATGATAGCTGTGGCAGCTACTAAAATTATGTAACGGAATCAGAATACGTTAGTTTCATCGGTTATTTCTATAAATTCTAAGAAGCTTTCATTAATTTTTAAGTTTGTGAGCCTTCCTGCTTCATCTTCAGAAATGCAGACATATCTGGTCATTTGACCTTTTCTGCTATTGTCTTGTGTAGTATCCACTGTTACAGACAAAACCTGAATGAGTTCGTTTTTTTTACTTTTGGGACTCACATACTTGTACCTCTTCTTCGGATCACTGATTACATCTTGCAACAATGGATTGTATTTACTCAAACGATAGATGATTGCCAAAACGTTTCCGCTGTTCGGCTGGCCTATCTTCTCTGTATGGCATCTAAAGGTTAAATTTGAATCTGCCAATGTCACAGTAACATTTACAACGCGTACCATTGTACTTTGGCCCATTTATTAGTTTACGTTCGTAGCTCATAACACATAATGATGCAGGCCTGGCCGGTGGCCTCGGTCCATTGAGCAGTTAACCAAATAATCTACACTCTCAAAGTATATCATTCAGGTTTGGTAAAATAATAGTAAAAAAAAATAAAGTATTTGTTTTCGATGTTAAATAAATACGGGAAAATTTGGTTTTACTTAAGTTCAGTGGTTTACACTCATTAAGGGAAATGTTTTCCCGGGCCCCCCTTGTCTGCAGGCCCCACGCATTTTGGGCTCTCAGGGCCCGGTTATACGCCACTGAGTAGTCGCGTACTAATTTGAATGTAGTCGAATGTTTTATTTAAACAAAAAAAATGTTTTCTTATGATCTTCTGATAAACTGTATCTTCTTTTAAAATGTGATAATCCACTGTTCTTGTTTAAATGTTAGCCTTGTGTACTTTCGGATCAAACCATGAAATAATTTTCTGACTATATTGCTTATAAAAACTGCCCTCGTAAACATTATTTTGATGAATGAATGCGAGCAAATCACTTTTTAGTATAATCCAAACGACATGCAGCAAAAAGGTCTTATGCAACAAAAGAATAAGCTAAATGTAAATCCAAATGTAAATGTAGCAAAATCAACTATGCAAAAATGTGTAAATATAATCGAACATTCACCCCCCCCCCTTTAATCTTCAACATATGCCGTGCAATACATTACACACTGTTACCAGATATTATGATTATATTTCTTTGTACGTGCCAGCATTTTATTTCTAGGTTGTTTTCAACAGACGAGAATTATAAGTATGTGAGAAACTAAAAGAATTCATGAAAAATCCTTATTCAGCGACCTTATTCTGAATATTCCATTAGTGGTACCTAAGAAATAAAATCTAATTTATACTTTTCCGTTAGCAGTATATAAAAGAGAAGAGAAGATGTAGCGGCCCCATTAGGTAAACTCATGTTTTCCTTTACGCTCATCGTTTGCTTAGGCCTAAGTATTTTACGATAAAGAAATTTCAATTTGGCTAGAGACATGAATACAAAGTTCAGTACAAAAGACGTTCAGCAGTCTCTTCGCTGAGCATTAGAAATGAATAAACCAATTTTAATCAGCTATCATTAAATAAACATAGGCTACATAAAACTCTAAGATAAGACAGGATTCGACAAAAAAGGAACAGAAAATTATTTACATTCAAGTGCTTTTCAATGATCGAAAACGACGCTATGTCGCTATTGTTGCACGCAACTTTCAAACCTGTGAAGTAAATAAATAGTAAACAAAAATATATGGTGACTTTGTACGTAGAGAAAACAGGTGATCCTGCATAAATGCGTAACTCTTTATCTTGTACCAGGTAGCCGTAATCTTCCGGTAAGTATAAACTTTGAGCTTATTTGACCTTTATACGATGGTCAAATTACAACATTTTAATTTTCCGCAACTACTTACCTTGTCTTTAGCCCTCTTCTTTGTGTCCCCCGTCCTACCTTGACACCTCTCTGTCGCCTCCCTCCAGCTTTGGCGAGCTGCGTTACTCGTCCCTGTCTTGGCTGCCCTCATGTTTAAATTTTATGGCACTTCCATTATCTATTTGGCTACACACTACATCTACACACACGCACTACCCTACCACTAGAGTGCCTCCATCTTCATCGCTTCCGGCCTGCACTGGCGTGCGTCACCTCACGTCCTTCCATTAGGCTGAAGGCGGCTTGCCCCAGATCAACCTGAGTCTTGTCTTTCGGGACAAGTCTCAAACAACACAAACAAAAAAACCTTTATACTACTCATTGAGCTTTCTATCAATAAATAAGAAGCAGTCAACTAATTATCAAAATTATTCTCAAGAAGTGTAAAAATTATTAGACTCAAAGCAATTTTTATTAAAGTTTTAGTTTGTAATACTTTTTTTGCCAATATGTAAGATTGTGGGACTGTTTTCCAACGTAGCAAGGTTTCCTGATGCATTAACTATTATCTGTGAACCTCTCTTTAAAAAATTCAATTAGGTAGATAACTTGTTTAGTAAACATTTCCTGGAAGATGTGAATTGTGCTCATTAAGTCTCTTACATCAGCCGTTTTTATTTTACTAAACAATTCATTTTTTAATCTAGTTTTTCTGTTAATTATCTATAAACTAATAAATTTAAGTGTCTTTAATTATATTTCGACTCCTCTTGGCGAATAAAAAATATTTTCTCTCTTTTATTTTTCATGACGTCAGTGATATTTTCTTGAATAGTAAGTTTATAGGAAGCTGATCTTACAATATGTAGATCCTGTAAAGGGCCAAAATCACCCCTGCAGTGTCTTAAAAAAAGACTAGCTTGGCCAAATACGTTTAAGAGACATTTCAAAATAACTGGAGCGAGATAATCTACTGTTATTTTTACTTCCATGTTCCATAAGGAAATGGAAGTATGGTCATGGCGAAAAAAATCGTGTTCGAGATAACGGCAGATTCTGATTGTACTACCATCAAAACATGAAAAAAGTCATTTTTCGAAAAGTGTCTGTGTGTGTGTGTGTGTGTGTTTGTCTGTCTGTCTATGTGTAGAATGTTTTCTATGGCAAACGATAACAGCCGTAAATTCAACCTGAATCAAATAATTTTTTGCATACAGTCCTGAATTGTAGATGACTCAAGGGCTACTGATTTTGGTAAAGATCTGTTAAGGGAAAGGGGAAGTTTACCTGCAACGTTTTACGTTTTAACAAGGATAAAGTGCTTAATTTTGATAAATAAAGTATCCTGAAAAGAAGGTCATAATAATCCACTGTAGAAAGGTAGATGAAATATCTATAAATAAAAAGGGTAGTTGAAGGGGGAGGGGGTAATTTTTTTTATAAATTAAAATGATAGTTGATGATGGAGTAAGTAAATTTTATGTTTTATATGTGTAATACGTTATTGACAACAAAGAAGTAGTTTCTATGGGAACATTTCATTTCACTTTAACAAAATTCTATATTTTTCATTTTAATTTAAATCACGTATGAGTGAAAATATATCGTTCCTGGCAGGACACACACACAATTCGCGTTATTTCTGGCCTCAGTAATGTTTATTTCCTTATGTTTGCACGCTTTTTAAATGAAAAGTGCCGAAACCCACACCAACACAACGCGTGCAAGCCGAAAAGGTGGACAGCGATTTTCTTCCTGTGGATCGCTGGGCAATGTTGTTGTATTCAAGCAATTAATACAATCTGTGTACTTATTTATATTATGATATGAAAATTATAAACTAATATGTGCATGTGTGTATGTATGAAAAATATATAAATATTTTTCTACTTTGGAAAATTGTTTGCCCCTCCTTGAAAATATTTTGACCTACCTGATGGCTAATTATTTACTAGCCTGTGTGGAATATAGCGTTATGACATGGATCAGAATGGTAAGTGTTAAACAGGAGACACAAACGTATTAAGGAAGAAATGTTTTGCTGAGAAATTTATGATTATACAGGTGGACAGAATAGTCGTTCAGGAAATCAGAAGACAAATGGAAAGAAAGAAATCAAGACTCGATTTTAAAAAAGAAAAATGACTAGTATAGTATTGACAGGAAAGACTTTGTTAACACTATAGACATCCCTCGGCCCCTCGCAGCGAGAGTCCAATTTCATTACAGGAATCAGATCGCAGCTACCTTAAGAAACTCTTCGTTCGACCTACAGACATTTTATCCAAAAGTACAGTCCTTCCTCACGAAGGTTGAGGATAGCCTTAATCCACCTGACATGGTGGTACGATTTTAGCTGATACGTAATTTCTACAGAACTCAAGCATCCACTTATTTAATTAATATTTAAATGATTTTAAATATAAATTTTAGGACATGGAAGTCATGTATGGTTCTCCATACCGATTTTTTTTAGGCCATAGACAATTAGCTCCCTACGCTTACCATAGATTTTTAATTTTCTGTCTGACAAAAAAGATAAAATTTATCCTTTTAGATCCTTTAATTTCTTTTAATTTTCTGAAGAAAGGATAAAAGAAAGCTGGGGAT
This sequence comes from Magicicada septendecula, assembly GCA_034769895.1. Classification (NCBI taxonomy): domain Eukaryota; kingdom Metazoa; phylum Arthropoda; class Insecta; order Hemiptera; family Cicadidae; genus Magicicada; species Magicicada septendecula. The sequence goes on from CM068367.1 coordinate 498,693,568, forward strand.
ATGCTCCCGATTTGTATACCGGAAACAGAACATTTTTTTCATTTCTTTCGCGGTTCCTTTTTACTTTAATATTTCCTTTTTATTTTTCGTTTTCTGCTTCGTTTCAGGTCATATTTTATGATGAATTCATGTTCCCATTAGGCGAAGAGGGTGGTCAACATATACAATGTATAAAAGATGCGGAGTTTCAACCTCAGTGCATTGTGCAGACAGTGAACAATCAATCCTCGATAATGACTTGGAAATGTATACCTTCTGCAGGAACTGGAATATTGGGTATTGTATAAGAGATTATGGACACAGGACTTTGTAATGTCCTTGAAACCCGACTTTTTCTGCAAATTAAGGACTGATTCCCCTGATGTAGATTTTGTTTCAATGCGGGATGTGGAAGCATGGTATAAAGGACAATCATTCATGAATTTTAGGGCAGAATATAATATGAATTTTCTTCCCTGGTGATGTAATAGCCCAGGTGCAAATCCCACAGGCCAGATTTGGGCAATTGTTAAAAAACATCCAAGAATAAGAGTATCAACACCAAGACAATACTTGTAGCGGGTCTTACGCGTATGTGACACAGGGATGAAGCAATAAAGAGATATAGTAAAACTCACATATAAAGCTTAACAAACCGACATATATTGTTTGTAAAGACCAAAGGATATGATACAAAATAGTTGTAAACATTGTGTCAATAAAAGTGTATTGCTGCAAAAAATCGATTAGCTTTAAATTACTTGTTTGAGTTCAATCAATCTGCACATGTCTGTACTGTTGTTTTAGCACCTCAGTTTAGTGACTAAAAAATTGAAGGCTGAGGAAACTAATGAGATAAATACTACAGTCGAAGGAGGAGACAGACGGCTGCCAGGAGGAAAAGTGAGTGGAGCTCAAGGTCCATGCACTGAGCTAAGGTCCATGAAAAAAGTTTACTGATTGGTACTAAAATATTAGTACATCTCATTGCTTTTTTGTTGCTTTGGAACATAAAAAAGGACGACACAATATTGCGAACCAGCAACAACAGACAGATCATTTGGATACCCACCTCACTGTGTCATAGATCTAGAAGAAATAAATTATATATTGTAACATGACATAAGGTAGTGAAGATACAATGATAATTAATTATAAAACAAAGAAGCTGAAGACAAGAATAAAAGGCAAGAACTTATAAACTCAGAGATTAATAACCCAATAACCAAATGACAAATGACTGATAAACTGACGATGACTTGACACAATAGATCGGATAAATACAAAAAGAACAACGGAACAAGGAAGAAGGAACCAAGAACTAAATGTAATCAAGAAAATGATAATGAACATAGTAATTCACTAATAATGACCATTAAAATGTAGGTTAACAAATGCACTAATGTAATTAGAGTATAGATGAGATGTACCTAGGGTAATAATGACAAATAAGAAAGATAGTAATGTTATGTATATTTTGTTAATGAAGGAATGTACTCATAAATATAAGATAGGGAATTAATAATACACACACCCTAATGAATAGTGATAAATATAATCAAAACTAGTAAAAAATACCCTGAGGCAAATAAAGGCCACAGTTAATTACCAAAAGTGATCATTAGTGAAGGGAAAATAAAATAAATACTTATAACCAGTAACCCCATGATGATATTAACATAAATAAACAACCCAGTGAATAATCAAGTGAGTGGAAGAAGGAGAATATTAATACAAAAGTGGTGACATGTAGTGATACCATGTTGCATATAATAAGTGAAAGTGAATAAATCAAAAACCTTCTATGAAGGAAAAAGTGTAGTTGGTGAACTTAAAAAAGTATTCTAGTTAGTAGACTGTATTAGAATAACTGGAAGACCTGTGATAAACTTTGTACTAGCAAGTAAGAGGAACTCATTATAATGTGATTACGTTAAGCAATAGTTAATAAGAATTATAGGATAAGATAGAAATTAAGTCATTGGAATGAAAGGCAAACAAGAAAGAGAGACACTGTTTTATAGTGAAGGAATGAGGGAATAGAGTATATTGTGAAAAGTATAATTTAATAGTAGTATAATAAGAGTGTTATTATTGTTCAAAAAACCAATATAATATAATGAATCATCAGTTGAACCAGATAGTAGTAAGGAATAGAAAGGTAGTTAGAAGTTTTATTTCAGGCTTGAACCTGCCAAGAAAATGTTTATTATTATAATAAGAGGTGTAGTTAGAAACACCAATGTTTATTACTTGTTTCTGTTTAAAAAATTGTTTTAAGGTACCAAATATAAAGGTAAGAAGTTACAAAGAAATGTTAGATAGTAGTATAGGAAAATCTAGGCTCTAAGCCTAACTGTTAATGATGAGTTTTGTAAATTTAAGAACAAACAATAGCCCAATATCAAAGCAGAATATACCAATTGTTTAAACAAGTTAAGTGGGTATTCCTAATACCAAAATATATAAATAACATCCAATTTTGGATAAAATATATATAAAATATAAATAAGAAAAATAACAAAAATGTGATTAGCTACCCAAAAGTAACCATGAGGGGTATCAAAATGATCCTTATCAAAAATTATGAACAATGGTATTCATGTAATAAACATAGCTATTAATATAAGAAAGAAATCTTAATTTGAAGATATTTTGTAGATTTAAACTAAAATAAGACGTTAGAATATAACAATGACATAAATTAACGACCAATGAGAATTAGCATAATTTATTAGGTAACCATAGCAACCGAAATTATTGCCAAAAAACGTTGAATTTTCGTTAATCCATTAATGACCGACGCCGAGGGCGGATGTATGCAGCTCTCAACCAAAATTTTATCATAAATAAGCAAATTTTGACGGAAATCATAAGAAAAGAATATAGTATTAGCAGTCCAGGGAACACCCGATAATATATTTATTATTAAAATTTTCACAAACCAAAATTATCCGTGGAAATTAAGAAGACTTCTGGAATCATAGCTGACGACTCATCCCGAAGGAAGACCAGAGGTGACCTACTTCAACCCAAGAAGACGGACGATCGCAGAACGAGTACGAAGCCGAACTTTATGGAAAAACCCGTCTGAACGAGATTGACGAATATCCGAAGAATAGAAGACGACCAGATCCATCCGGAAGAAGCAGACGAGCATCGTGGAAGCCCCAGCGAGAATCGATGAGTATAAAACACTAATCTCACTAAAACGAATTCCCAATTTTTCTATCCATAATAACGAATCACAATTTTCACTTCATTGGTCACTATTCTGAACTAGAACTGAAAGTATTTATAATATCACTATTATTGAGCTTTAATCGATTGATAATTATTTAAACTGAGCTATAATAAATAATTAATAAACATAACTTGTTGACAAAATCCTAACCAAAAATTAGACTAACTCTCATTGATGATTACTTACTTGAGTGTATTAAAATATTAAATATTGTGTACCTAGTTTTAAGAATTATTATAAATTTGTGCATTTTAACCGTAATCCAATACTTCTGTAGCCAAAAGGACTTATTAACACCCCCTGGGTAAAACATTTTATTGTAAACCAACGGTACTCGCCAAGCGGCGTGTACATGACACATTTGAACTGAGCATGCCAACTGAGCAACTGTAAAAGCCGGTGCTAAGATAATATAATGTACTACTAACTAATTGAAAACTATTAAAGGGTTAATAAATATTATTATTCTGCAATGCTGTATGTTTGATTCGTACAAATTAAGATAATACATAGAAAATTATTGAAGTGAAAGCAACAACCATCACAGTTAGCGAAGTCGACACTGAAAGACGGTGTGCGCCAATCAGGTGGCGAGGCGGCAATATTCAAACCAAACGCCGAGAGATACGGTTCGCCCGTAAAGGGTAAGAAAAGGTACAACTCGACTCGCTACGCGCAAATAACATAGACAGAAATTAGTGAACTTATTAATAACATCAATCATACACCTATACTATACCACGAACCCAACGAGCGAGTTAAAAAACGCTCGACACGCACACATTTACTATACGAGTAATAGAAAGAGTTACAGAAACACAACACTAATTTTTAAACACCCAGTAACACAAGAAGTTACAATATTAAGAACGAAACTTCACATCGTCGAAGATTTACTATGTTTACAACAGCAGGATATGTATGTAAATAACATATATCAATATATGATATAATAATATGTAAAAGTGAAATGGGAAAATTGTATGACTTCTAAATGAGTTGTTTAATTCACTTTGTTTAATAATATGGGGATAATGAATACATGACTATATGGATAATGAATAAAATCTACAACCTGTATGAATAGTGATTTTCATTCACTTCACATTTTTCTGAAATTTCTAATTTTGTTTCATAAACGTGTTCAAGACTGTTTCAATAGAATCCGGTTAAACATTACTTTTCTGTTGGTCCACGAGTTAATCATTTTTTCACTTGTTTATTTCTCACGATACGCTCTTTCTACTTCTCTTAAGTCTTACCAACATATAAGTTATCAATCTTAGGTCGCTATTAACCTATTGAAACTCATTTCTGCCTCTCGCTTTAGGTTCTTCTTAGTTACAAGACCTCACGAACCTGTAATCTTGAATTACAATGCTTCCAACTGAAGCAAAATTAAAAAAAAACAGGCTAATTAACCAGATTTAACCGTATAATGCACGTATGCATTGTGTCAGCTGTGAGAGCTTCCGCATTTCTTGAAACAACGTATAACGTAAAACAGACAGTAGGCCTACACTACTTCGCATGACATATTATATAAAACAAATAAATATTTACTATTAGAAAGCTTGTGTATTTTCACTTTTCAATAAGCGACGTTATTCAATTAATTGATCTTATTATATAATATTTATATAATACACTATACATATTACTATATTTATATATAAATATAAATATATATTCTATATTATATATTACATATTATATATTATATACCCTATTATATATGATATATTAATTACAATTGCTATATATAGAAAACTGTAAATCTGACATATTTAGCTAACGTAACATTAACCTAAACTACGGAAAACTGGGGAAGTATTCCTTACCTCAGAATTCAAGAAAATCACCAAACTACGTTTCTTATAATTATCCCTCGACACAATTAATTTCCGTTATTTCAAAACTGTTCAAGAAAGTAATCATAAAAATTAAAACCTGTAATAGAATGAAAAAATATGGTTTCGAATCACTAGCGGAATAAGCAGTTGATAAACTGCCTAGAATATTAGGAAAAGTTGAACGAACTCTTTTAGAAAAGAACAGGAAAACTTCTACATATTTCCCAGGTTTATAAAATAATCTGGTATAAAGACCTGGAAAAAGATTTTAGAAATGTATATCAATATACCTTATTTAAATCGTAGTAGGCCTTTAATAATTAGGCTCTTATTTCAATAGTATTTTTACTAGGCACTAACAACTATACCTTAAATAAGTGGGACGCATCCTTAATATGGAGAAGAATACAAACAATAAATGTATACGCTTTGTACCTAAGTGCAGTATTTAGAGTTCTGTTCCGTATTTGATTTATATACATGTGACATACCACAATCCTAAATTACGACTGTAACAATTGTAAATTGTTATATAGGCCTATATTATATAATTACAATTGTTAATTATAAAAATATTATAAATTTTATAAATTGTATTATATATATAGAATTATAAATTTTGCATATTTAGCCAACGTAACATTAACTAAAGTACGCCCTGACTTCAGAATTCAAGAAAACCACCAGACTACGATTCTTGTATCCTCGAATAGAATTAATTTCCGTTATTTCAAAACTGCTCAAAACAGTAAGACTGCACATTTACTGGCGATGCCATTTGTCACAATACCCATGAGATACAATTTCAATGAGGCAGAAAACAAACGGCTATAAAAACATGTTAGCAAAGGGGACAGATAGTGGAAAAATCACATATTCTTCACAAACATAATACAAAAGTTATATAATGTACAAATGAAGGAAGAGCTTCTTTTATGAATACTTCTAAATACATAGTTATAAACACTGGTAATAAGCTACAGTGAGGAACAATAATAAACAAACGAGGCGTCAAGCCTTTATAAAAACCTCTATTGTATCACTGGATGAAAATTTCAACTAATGACAAATAAAATTGCTAACCTTCAGATAGATATTAAAACTGTTTTTGCCTTATGGTGTACGAATATAGAGCTGCGCCAAGGCAGTTAACATTGTTGAAGCGTAAATAATTCTAAAGGAAGATACTAAGGAGCATGATTATTCCACAAAATCTAAAAAACTGAAAATCGGCCTTTCGAAATAAATAAGATGTCCTGTTAATACTAGATACAGCATTTCTGTAATAAAAAAATAAAAAAATAACTACAGTAATCGTACGGGTATAATATTTTTAATTGCGAGTGCAATCATTTGCCAACACATTCAATTACGGTACGCACATCAATCTTCGATTCTGCATCAGTTATACAGTTCTTAAAATAAAATCTCTATCGTGCGTGTTAACTAGTTAACTAGTATTTTAGAATCTTTCGTTAACAGTAAAGACGTCTGAATATTTTGGATTAAATGAGCAGAAACAATTTATTCATTTAACGCTAGTAGCTTGTTAGCATTTCCCTTCTCGCTTTTTATGATAAAGCGAAACACTAGTCACTGGCGTTACAATGATAAAGTCAACAAGATTATGATCTAACTCTGTTAATACGAAGATGTTGGAAAATAATTCAATCTAATCATGAGAACAAAAAAGTTGTTTTCAGAAGTATACAAATTTAAATGAGCATCTATATATTTAATATTGCATATTAAATATTCTGACAATTAATTATCCATTAGCTGGTTAACGCTCATTTTGTTAAATACCTTCTCTCGAAACAACTGGGAGGGGGAAACTAAATTGAACTACATAATTGTGTTTCTTACATAATAAAGAGTCTCCAGCGGCAACCACAGCTCACAAATCTCAGTCCGAACCTATCACTTGTCCACTTTGTTAATCCCTATTTATACAGAAAACTTTTGAACGCGTTTCTACTTTTGTTAAATCACATGGAAGAGAATATTTCTTGCTGACAAAAATTCTGATGGGCCGTTTAGTGAAAAGAAAACAAAACTACGACCACATAAAACGCTCTTTCACTCCAGCTAAACATGGATTCTCAGGAAGAAAAATTGTAAATAATTTGACAATTTAAAAACTCTGAGAAGAATAATCACTCCAGTTAATGGGAGGCAGTGGAACAAGGAACAAAAGAAATATTAAAGACATATTAAAGAAACAAAGGTTTATACAAAGACTCCTCTGTCTGTACACATAAAAATGCAGAGGATAAACTAGTATGGTCCCGTACGTGGAATGGATAAAGCACGTAAGGTGATGAAAGTCTTTCTGAGGACACTGTTTGGCAAGATAGGGAAAAGTCGTTCTGTTTATTTGTTCAAGAGGACGTAAGAAGTTTGGGCATTCGTTGTGTTGAGACAGGATCCAGGATTTAATGGGCTCAGACATTTGTGCAGACTAAGGACTGAAGCACATACTTATCCGAAGCGGCCAGTATACGAACAGGATAAGCCAATATTACAAACACAGATATATTTAAAACACAATTTTATATCACAAATATATGCAACTTACATTGTATATATTTAATATATTTTAATATTATTAATATATAATATTAATAGTAATATCTACATATTAATACATTCTCCGTGTAAATTTTTGCGTAACGATCGATATAAAAATAAAGAAGTAATGTAATAATTGCACGTCGGAGTGTAGTGTTTACATAGTGTGCTGTTGCAGACGGACGAGGAAACAGCGGCGGCGCGGCGTGTAAGCAGTGTTTAGTTACGTCACCGTTACGTAAATACTTGACCACAACACAGTGCAGCAGTAGTTGGCGTGTCGGCTGATCGGACGTTACCATAACTGAAGTGGATTACTTCAATTGCAGCATTGTTGAGACTCCGCGTGCAGATTGGCGTTTATCGGAATCGTGATGCTTCCAACGTAACCTTCATTTCTGCCGTTCCTTCTCACGATTTTTATTTTAAGGTGCCTGTAGCAGATATTTATGTATAATATATAATAAAAAATATACTCACTTTGAGTGTATATAATACATTACTTTTTTAATACAGTAAATGATTTTGAGTTAATTTCATGAATATCAAAAGACACCTGTCACAATTTCTTTTTAAAAGAAACATTTCTGTCACTGTCTTCAAGACAGTAGAAGATAAAACGTGAAGACGATTAAATAAAATGGGATTAATGTTTATAACCTGAATGAAACTAGAATAGGATCGACGCAGTGGATCTGTAGGAGAACAGCGTTGCCACATAGTGACATGATTCTAGTACAACCATAGTGCCACAATCCAGTAGTTTTGGTAACATTCTAACGTGCAGGAGATGTTGACTGGCCAAGAATAGTTCTCTGTCGTCCCTTCTACAGCAGCAAAACACTGTTTTAAGACGCCTGTAGTTAACATTTTCTTGTGAAGCCGTTCTCTCAATCGCAGTTATATAGGAGAGGAACACGCCTACAGTGCGAGGCTCTGTTGTTTTGTTGTATTCTCGAGTAAATTCGCAATCTTCTAGTAAAGTAGAATGTCGATTATCCAAAATAATCAATTCCATCACGTTCCCTGATAAATTAAATTTCAGAATAACTAAACAACTGCAGTTCAAAGTCTTTTTGGAGTAAATCTAAAACATATCAACGTGAAACACAAAAAATATAAAAATTAAACCACACAACATATCAGAAAAAAATCGCGCGTTTTGTGTAAAAAGCGTTTTATCTAAAAAGCGTTTTATCTAAAACACATAAAAACATGGATAAAACAATGGCTAAAGAGAATTATTTAAAAGTAAATTTGACAGTAAAGTGTAAACAACTAGAGTATACATTAAAGATGACTCTCCAACCTGCTAGATCCTATTACGCCAGACTCATCAAAATTTAGCGTTTTCGGAAACTAAATCGTAAATTGCCTTTTACATGATTCCTATAATATTTAAGCTCCCAGATTATTTTTTTAAACCATTCCGAAAAATGTGCTAAACAATTTACGTTTCCGTTAATCTACGTTATGGTGTAATTCTATCCACGTTTTGTTATCCAAGCGTGTGCGTTCAGTATGTGAGTGGTGACATAGATTTCATGGTTGGTAAGTTTTATTTATTCACTTTTGTTTGTTATCTATATATTATGTAAATACTTTAGTGTGCTTGGACTCTCTGTCAGTTGTGAGATAGAACATTCTATATCTTTTTATTTTGATGTTTAAATTTTGTTTTTGCCTAAAGACGGCTACCGATTTGTTGTGTAGCTGAAATGTCGTTTTTTTTAAATAAAAAAAGCAGTTGTGGAAGAAGTCCGTCTTACTAGTAGGCTTAACAACAATTTTTCTTACTCTCCCAAATAGCTCACTATGTCCGATGTAACAGACTTGTTTATATTTTAAAACGATTTGTTTTGATGTAATTCTTTTCAAACTTATAGTATGATAGTACTGACTTTTGATATCTATAAACATTTGTTGCTGACTGTGAATGTATTCACTTCTATGCTGATACTCTATAGTGACTTGTAGGTGATCCAAAATCCTCGTTTCTCGGGCGTCGACGCGTGATCCGTTTGACTGATTAAAGCTCATATTTCGCTACCGTACTCTGCAACAGGAACTGCAAACACCTTATACAGTTTCAGTTTTGTTTCTTTCCTGATTGATCAAAAAATTGTATCATAGTATCACAACGTACTCAGAATTTATTTTTAATCGGTTTCGATTTTTAATTATTAGAACATAGTCACGTCGTGTGGTTACGCATTGTGGCTCCACTTGTAAAGTGAAGCGTGAGATGAATGAGTACAGAAGCTTGGATAAATAACCAAACGGCCAGATCGGTAGCAGGGGTAAAGAGAGGGAGAAGTTTAAATTAACAATAATATCACAAAAATGTAAGTATTAATTTGCTTTGTATACATGTCATTAATTTTTTATAATGAAGGCATGTAACTTAAACTAAATTAAGCTTGTGTCAAACTAAGCACGCCTTAAGCTAAAAGCATTGCGAATGTTCGATTTGAACACATATGGAAATAAAAATATGCACAACATTAACTTAACATCCACCTCTTCCTTTTGAAAATAAACACTTTAATATTTTAATTTTTCAAGTAATGTGGGGCTGCTAGGCCTTTCCTTCCTAGTAGATCACCAAAACTCGGTGACTCCGCTTCGTCTTATAATAGATATGATCTCCTTATCTAGAGATCGTATAACGTACCTCTTCAAAAAAAAATCCCGAGACGAAATACTCTCAATGGTAAGCTATTCCTACCAATCCTCTATATACAGGGCCGGATTAATGTGTCTTGGCGCCCTAGGCTAATTATATGTTAGCGCCCCCTTCACCACCCATAGGCTACTCTTACGTTTATTTCCAAGGTGCTGTTTTGAAGCTTTAAACACCCTACAATATATTTCTTTAGTTAGGAATATTTCCAATATCTTACTGTTTTTGGAAATAGTCTCAAGAATTGAAACTGAGGCTATTTTTCAGAGATTGTTTTAGAGTTACACCTTCAACCATTTGTAGTTTGCATGGCTTTTATAAAAATTAACTAAGTAGTTACAGAATTATAACAGTTTTATTAAGGGTACATTTAACATCATTTACACAAAGAACACAATCAGTTAAATATCTTGTGGACTTGTTAAGACTCGTGTAAAGTTCAAGCTAGATTCTTTTTTCTCGCTTTAGATTGAGCAAACGTTTTAATTACCTAACGGAAATCAAGTCCTTGCAACTAATAACCGGAGAAAACAGTTTGGAAAGCACTTCTATTATTTATGTACAGTTTTACCATAATTTCTCGTAAACAGGCGCCTGTGTTCAAAATTAACTCAAATTTTTATCCTTGTAATTTGTTACCAATTTTATACAGGGTCCGCCAGTGAAGCGGGAAAATTAAAAGTACCCAATTTTTTCATGAAACATTTATTATCAGAATTTTTTTTACAGATTTGAGTTGAGTAAAGTATGCCATTATTTTACTTTTTAAAAATAACGCCGCTCAAGTGAGAGCCATTTCTGTGTAAACATTCTTCTAATCTTGACCAAAAATTTTCCATCACTCGACGAAGCAGGTCAGGTTGAATCCGTGCAATTTCTTGTTTGATATTCGTTTTTAATTCCGGTATGGTGTGCGGTCTATCAATGTACACCCTGCTCTTCAGAAATCCCCAAAGAAAAAAGTCGCATGCGGACAAATCTGGGGATCTTGCAGGCCACGAGATGTCGCCATAACTGGATATGAGTCCGTCCGGGACTCTTAATATTCCTCTTCCTTAAAATCTTCTACATGTTCTTACCCCCAGAAAGCCACCTAGTCTGGACCATCTTCAGGAAGCATTCTTCTCTGTTACCAACTCCTGTTCGTCTCCAGGAGTTCTCTTATTATGCGAGGCGATTCAAAATAAGTCTGTACCCAATAATATCTCCATGAATTCAACGTTACTAACAATATGGTAACGTTGGCTACAACCAGTCGATGATAAGCACGATTCTGCTGCTTACTGCCTGGTGCTAGGAACCTTTTATTGGCATTCGTAAATTATGAAGATACAACAGGTAATTCCAGGTTCTGAACGGAATAAATTCTTACATTGGAATCGAGTTGCAAAAGGATTACTATTATTCATATCTAGAAAATGAATAAATGTGTGAAACACAGCGCAACATTCACCGGTGCATGTCATTACCTTCCTGTTCCCGCTATATACTTGTCCCACCTATGCCCAGGCAATTCTGTAGACAATGCAGGCACATATATATCTTGTTCTTAATTGTGTACTATTGCCATACTATTGTTTTTACGTAAAAGTAAACTACCTGCGACCACTGAATCGTGGCTTTCCTCAGTGCTGCAAATCATGTGTGAACGTAGTCTACAAAAACTCATTTCACATTAGCAAATTGAATCACTTTAAATTGTCACTTGGTGTTCTACGATATTCAAAAACTAAGCTGACTAAGGATCTATCGCTATATTTAATACTGTTATTAACATAATTGTTCCTAAAATTCATTTCATATATTCATCGTTTTAACTTTAAAATAATCTTTAATATGTTTTAATAATTGACAAATCATATTTTTAAATATATCAAATGAAACCTCAAAAATATAATAAAAATAAGAATTAAATATTTAATAAGAAATCAAAATTTAATAACAGCACTTTAATATTGCACTATTAATAAATAAAATTCTCCGCAACTGTAAAATTAATAAATTTTGTCATAGCATTATACACATGTTGAATAATGATAGAAACTTACAAGCTAAAATGTTAACATCTAATGAAAAACACATTATTCCCTAATACATGATGTTTATGGCAGCAAAATTTTAAAATGTTACTAACGATTAAAATTCGATCCCGAACCTGACAGTAGAGTAGTTTTAAATTAGTTGTAGGTTGAGGGAGCGCTTGACACTTAAGAAATCTGTGTATTAATTACTTTGAACACAAGCCACTTGTATATAAAGAACACTAATCAAGCTTATGTGGGCGTATGGCATACAACTGTGGGTAACCGCCTTTGATCCCAGACACCGTAATAGACAATCTTGAGACTAGGTGTTGTTAAGGTTTAAGTTGCAGGTACAGAACATCCCAACGAGCTGGTCAAGAAAATGATGTGCAATCGTCGTGAAGTCCGTCGACTGAAACGCTTCGGGCCGTATGACCTGGCAACCAGATTTCGACCAAACAAATAATGTAATCTAATAAGCCAGTACAACGATAAGCTAGTAAAAATAGGATAAGCTCCACTGGAAGTATGTCCTGCAAGACAGGTTGTGTGTATATAAAGCATTCTGGTATTTATCTCGCTTATTGCCAATACAGGGTATATTGTAATGAAAATTATAGACAAAATAATTACCTTGGTTCATAATATGGCACTTTCTGCACAGAGAAAAGAGTTCAGATATGCTTTTGTTGACGGGACTCTTAAACAGTTTAGGGAAAGGGACGGAAGAGAAGTCTCTCCCTCAACATTTCTTTTAATTTTAAATTTAATTTGTTATAAAATAGTTTTACAATTAAAATAAATTACTGTTGGCGTAAATTTTAGTAGCATGTGTATTATTTTCCAGCAAGTAGTACAACATTGGAAATGTTAGGCCTAGGTCATCGAGTATTACCTTCAATGCCACGTTACCGCTTACGTCACAAAACAAAAGTCTGACTCTATCATATACTCTAAACTGCTAGCTTAGATTGACGTGTTAAGTGGAATACAACTCATCAGTAGGATACCAAGGAAATAAACAGAACGAACAAGATAAGATACCTAGAACGAACAAAACAATGAAATGGCTATGGTTAAGGACCGAAAAGATAATAGTGTAAACAATTCATGTTGGAACGGACCACTCTTGAATAAATGTTCACAAGGTTCGAATAATAATAATTGACGGTCACAGTACTACGATATGATTGTTTTTTTGGGAGGCGCTTAATTATCACACTCCCTGTAACATAAGATTTTGAATATAATGGCGCTAAAAAAAATTTAAGGCTCTAGTGATTATCTACCTTTAACATTATAGAAGGAAAGTTAGCAGAAGAAGATATCTACGTACGTAGGCAACGGAGAAATTATTACGAATCAATGACTTGAAAGAATGGTCCCCCAAAAAATCGTATGGAAAATGTAAATGGTTGGAGGAAAGTATGAAACAATGAAGTCTGATTCAAATTATATAACAGTCTGTTGACTCGAAAATGTTACCACGGCGTTGTAGTAGTAGTAGTAGTAGTAGTAGTAGTAGTAGTAGTAGTAGTAGTAGTAGTAGTAGTTGTTGTTGTTGTTGTTGTTGTTGTTGTTGTTTTGGTTGTTATTGTTGATGATGAAGATGAAAATGATTATTTTTTTTTTATTATGGTGATGATAGTGTGGTGGTGATATTAGACTCTGTAGTGTTATAAAAATAGCTAGGAATGTATTTGTACTGGAAATGTATAAATATAAAATAATACCATCTAAACTTTAACGTTTAGTAGGCTATACATGAAAAACGTAAGTTATTTGACCTTTTTAATCTATGAGGACTATATTAAATTCACCTTCCGATCAGCTTATGTACACAGACTGGTTGTCATAAGGACACGACTTATGCGCAGTAGCGACCAGTACGTACACTGTTACACCCAAATAAGTGATAAATTTTATTTATTTCTGGTTGAGCAGTGGCAGACGAATATGGAGCCTGTCACTGCCTCTCCCGCCACCTATAATGTGCGTGGTGGTATTCGTTAACATGTCCCTTTGCCTGCTCGGTACGTTCGGGACTGTGCCCTGAATTGTTGAACGGCGTCGGACGTAAAGGTTTTCGGTAGACGGAAAGACGAGAGCGAAAAACCGCCCCGCGCTCCCGAAATCGTGCGGGACCCGATAGTCCTGCAAAAGCTGTAAAGTAGAGCCTAGTCGTTGACATGACTAGACTATCAAGCGGTGGACCCCTTTCGCGGGGGTTAGAAGGCAGACTCTGCATACTTGAAAAGCTCGAAGCTCGAACTTGCGAGATATTCGCAGACGAACATAGCATAGAGGTCGATCGTGCGCGTGTCCTGTTGGCGGCTGAATCCAGATAAGTACAATGCCGGCCTGAATCCTGGCAGGTACCATCGTTTCACTTAAATAATTATGGTCTCGCTGACTACTCAGCGCTTTGATACCCAAGCAAATCTCATTAAAGGCGTTAATTCTTGGTTGGGTACCTTGACGACAGTTTTTTTCAACAAAGCACTCCAAAAGCTGATGCAACGACGTAAAAAACGAATGCATATGGATGGTCATTTAGTGCAAATGTGGCATTTATATGTACTTTCCCACGGCCAGTAGCAGGCCACACCCTAAATCCAGCCCCATCTGTCGTCCCTGCGGCAGGAGCTCTATTTGAAGCTCGGGACGCAGTATACAAGCGGGCGACGGACGTGCCCTTCGTTCCGCACAGCCCTCGAACTTGTTTGTTGATATGTACTTTGTAAATAATAAAATATATTTCTATATCTTAATTTTTCTTTACCAGACGATCGGATGTTAATGTTAGAATAGCTCTGGTATATTTTAGAACTTCTCATTATATTTTGTTCTGATAGACAATCTGTATAATTATTTTATACTCTGTATAATTAGTAAATAAATGGTGGCTGCTGGCAAATTAGTATAGGTACTGACTGTATCATAACAAAAAAGAAGTGGTGTAACGCAATTACGATACAAAAGCGTAAATCAATAAATACTGTAAGCTTTAAGCAGTCCAATGTGATGTTTCATTTCGATCTCTACAGAAATAGGCTAATGTTTAATACATAGCAAACGGTCTCCATAGTCTTATACGCACAACGTGTTGAAACTGCTTTTCAAGCGCGTTGCTTTATGTAGCACGACGTGATTAACGAGAGGCAACCCGTAATCGCAGTTTGCTTGTATGTTCATGTTTCTACCTCTACTTCTTACTGCTTAAGAGAAACACAATCTTACCTTTTTAAACTTACATCACATTTTCCTAACAGTCGTAATTAAAACATTGCAAAAGGATGGCAAACCACCGTCATTAAAACAGAGATAACAAAATTTATTATACTCTAAAGTTGATTGAAAACAACTTAGAAACTATCCCGAAGTTCGCTTCAAGTGATAGTTTTGTGAGAGCAGGAAGGTTTGGGAGTAAAAGTCCAAACCACTGCTGCTTGGTAGCGTTTGCGTCTGCTCAGAAGCCGCAACTACACTTACTTCTTGTTTGCCATAAAACCACATCTTCCGTGACAATAATCGCCACAAGACCATTACCACGTACCTGACGGAAATCCCAACACCCTATAAACAGTGACCTTTAAACGAGACAGCGACCTAGCATGAGACGGCTAGCGGTCACCTTTAAACGAGACAGATCTTCAAACAAGTAGGCCTAATTCGTTGCCAATTTAATTTATCTAGTAATTAATCTCTGGTTACTAGAAAATATTAATATTCCCACGTTATTTATACGAACTCTAATGTTTCCCTATCAATAACACGTTAAGCCTGAGGAGCCGATTCGAGCCTAATCAGCAGTTAGATTTTCCACGTGAATACTCGCCAGTGGCTCTCGTTGTCTGATGAAGTCCCGTTTTCATTTGAGAAACGTGTTTATTGAATAATAAATTACAAGAAAATTCGTAGTTTCTACAATGTAATTCAGGTTAACCCATTCAAAACAGCCTCGCTCGGGAAACAAATGTCAAAATTTGATAATACAATTGGTTTTGTGAAACTATTAATTGTGTTTTGTAATTTCGTTTTAGTTCAGATATAATTCCATTTTGAATTTATTACGATTAGAATGTAAATATATTTCATATTTCCACACTGCATAGATTACAAGTCGCATTTAGTAATTACAGATTTGTTGCAGTGTAAAGTGGTGTAACCGGTGAAGCTTATTAAAATCTGTTAAGAATGTATTTAAGTATCATACTCATTATAAAATGAGTTCATGTCTGGCAGTTTGTTACTAAATTATTTTATAGGCTCATTTATATTCACTCATCAACATAATATTAGTTCATTAAATTTCCGTACATTTATACAAGTTTTAATAGTTAAAATATTGAAAATATTAATTTCGAAATACGATATTGTTTTCAGTCGTCAGCTAGATTAAAATGCACGTGTTTATTAAGATGTACCATGCTTCTCTCATAAGATACAGAAGTAACAAAACGATTTTTAGTTACTACTACACTTTTATATCTGTTATGTTTGAATGTTTCACCCTTGGAAAGAGCGAAACAAATTTAAAATGTAATGTAAACTGTAGAGAACATAGTTTATATGCGTTTTAAAAATTAATTATTTAAATACTTTTAATTACTATACAAAATATAGGTTTATAATGTAATCGAATATAGTATATCACTTGTATATAATTAAAAACGTGAATATTGAAAATGTTACGTTCATAACAAATACAAGAAAATGTTTAAAATAATTGTTTAATAAATTTGCAATACTAATATTACTAATTAAGTTTGGAGTACCGTAAAGAATTAATATGAATTTTAAAAGTTATAATTTTTTTGTTTCTGGGAAGTATATAGTTTTTTTACTTATGAAGATAGGCAATCTTCACGGCGTAAAAAAAACGCAGATTAAATTCACTAAAAGTGACCATAATCCTGTCAATAGTGTCAAATTAACAAAATGGAGGTATATAGTTTATCAGTTCATCAATAAATGAACATCAGTAATTTCATTACACAATTTTTCGTTAATTGAAAATTTCTGGGAAGCATATGCATAATTGCGCAAGACGAGCTAACACACAATACCACACCACACACTACACAGACTACATAGACTCCCACACTTGCTAGCTTGGTGACCCATTTTCACAGCGTGTTACATACCCACATATGTATAAGGCACAACAGGAACAGAAATCAATGCACTTATGGAGGTAAACACCGCATAGTTGGAATCGTGTGAATAGTTCTCATACTGTACGTGTTAGACTAGACAAGAAATTTTAAGACGATTTCATAAGTCTTCAGCGTTTACGAAGATTTGTATACCAGAATATAGTGTACGTTTTTCAGAATGATCTTCTTATTAATAAATATAATCTCCATCTCCTAGAATAGCGGTTAGTTTTATTAATAACTTTATGTACTGGTTAAGCAGCCATGTGTTCGATATTGTGATATGCGGATATGTGAAAAAGGTAAAGTAAGTACTTCAGGATTTATGCACAGCATAAGTACCTGGAAGAATGGATACGGATGAAACCATACTTACCAAAACATTAACATGCAGAAATTTACCGGCCTCTACACCTTCCATGTTTATTTGTTACAGCGCCGTTCATTTTTCCCTTATTTATGTTCATGTGAATTTAGAAATGGTTGAAATAATTATTAGACTACCATTTGACACAATAACGTATGTAATTGTTTTTCTATTACATAAAATCTCTAATTTTACTTTGTATAGTACACTAAAAAGAGAAAAACTAAGCAGGATATTAGAAAGAAAACAAGGAATGGCACAATGTAAATTCACCAACATACGACATACATTAGTACACTCATGAATAAAAAAGCACAAATAATTGAACAAGCCTAATTAATTTAAGCGGGGGTAGTTATTATGTCAGTTGTCTAGTTTCAAAACTCGTGTCCGTCTAAAAACATTTTCAGAAACCACACAAAACTCTTCTTGGACATACAGAGACTAGACTAAGTATTTTTATGTTTATGTTAATACAAAAAACAGCCCTTTTTATACTGCTGTTTAAGATTTGTAAAATGCTTAAACAAATTAAACTTAAAATATTCCTAAATATTGAGAAAAAATGTTTGGACATAACGTGTTTTGCATAAATCTCAAGGACGTCGAGTTTTATTTCAGTATTCATTTTGTTATATAAAATTAATTCCATAAAACTTTTGTACACCAATTTTAAACTATTGTTGTCTTTCAAATATAAACAATTATATTAAAAAAACAATTTTACATTACTGACGAGCTTTAATTACTTACAGATACAAAACTTTGTCATTTAATATATAGAGTTTATTTAAAATTTTGAAAAGTTTATAAACAGCCTCAGGAGAATCAACATCAATGGAATATCCACTATCTGATTTGTCTCCATCATCCTGAATTGGACATCCCGACTGCTTCAAAGCTTTTTGTTGTTGAATGAGATTCTTCAAAAACTCTCTTTTCTTTCACACCACTTAGATGAGAAATGTTTTGATAATAATGTGTTTACGTACTTTAGTTTTCCTGCCTTCAACAAAACCCGTTTTTTTATGACTTTAGGGTTGAGGTCCTGGAATTTTTTTCCACGCTTGGCAATACTTTTGCCTACCCCAATGTTCGGTGTGGACAAGAATTGGTGTGAAACAGAAGAGAGTTTTGCAATATACGCTTACACACAGACACAGACGCGCGCGCGCGCGTACATAAACTTACTCGTATCAACGTTGTTTACAACTTACTTCGACTTTTCTTGCATACATTGTAAACAATCCTGACTTTTCCTGCCAATAATTCCTATTTTCTTTGTATGTCAGTGGTTAATTAACTACGCCGTATGTTTCAGATCACATTAATCTTCTATGGGCAGAAGATTATTTATTCTTAACGTTGACCAAACGACTAACGATGTTTTAGAGAATTCCTACGGTGGGGGGGGGGGGGTTCTCACTCTCCGTTGGATCCGGAATGCCTGCTGTCCAGGATTTAACATCAGAAAGCAACTATAAAATCACCACTGAAGACAGCATAGAAGAGCAAACAACAAACTTATGACTAAATATTTACTAAATTTTATGACTACAGAAACTAAACAAATTTTTGCATATATATGTATTCTGTATTACTTAAATCTGCAGTTTAATGGTGCCCGTACTTGAATCAATGTTTTAAAAATAGTATCTAGTTAATACCGGAACTTCTCAGTACATTTCATCATTTTAATTAAAATACACCAGTGGATAATACAAAGACAACATAGACGCGATCACCGATTTCTATACCTATGGCAAGCAAGAAGTGAAAATGCTAACTTTTTCTATTATATTGAATTGTATTACAGGTAAAGTATCCAATACCTTTATTAATATCATTTATTTAGATGGTCATACGGATAAAGTAATAACAATATCACATGAGTACTACTGACATGGCTGTGATTTGATGTAGGCAAAAGTTAGGTGCTATTAATCACATTGGCTGTGACTACAAAAAGCAGCCAACGAGAGTGTAGAAAGATTGGCTATCAGGCAAATGTGGAGTAGAACAAAAATAGACGATTCGAAAACAAGAAAACAATATTTTTATGAGTATCAGTTAAACAACACCACAAAGAGCTTTAAAATTATAACATAGCTCATAAAGTTAACAACTAAGTCCTACAATATTAATCACCCATCTTGTTCATATTTTTTTTCATCTTGCCAATACTTTTCACGTCAAGCTTTTTACCCTTTTCTCTTGTAATTTCTCTATATAATAGTCCTTTACATCTTGTGTCCTATTCCTTTTTAACATCTAAGTACTGAGGATAAGCTTTTATTTCAGAGGACGATCGTAATCATCTCATCGTACCGACATTATTAATTATTACAATTGTTACTTCTTGAATGTCACTTCGTACTACCATAACTTTACTAACATAATTTGTGTATTAAAAATGCATGCATCCCTTTGAGTCTACAAAATTAAATTTATTTCCCTCTATTTTCCTATGTTCTCTACATTACCTGCCCTTTCAAATTATAAGTGCTCTCTCCTCTCGAAAAGTCTTAGAAAGTTTACACATTAGAAAATGTGTTGCTTCGGATTTTTCAGATTTAACTAACCGTCAATTCCGGAACACTTCTATTTTTTTCGCAGTTTGGACGTTTTACGATTCATAATTTTTCAAATATTATTCAAGTATTATGTCGACACATGTACTTAGTCTCTTAGTCTCTCCCCTCTCTCTCTCTCTCTCTCTCTCTCTCTCTCTCTCTCTCTCTCTCTCTCTCTCTCTCCTTTACGTCAGTCGTATTACTGGTAAGCAACCGCTTATTGAGAGATCTACAAAATAATTTAGTAAAATAACACAGGATAGTGTAAGTACTTGTCAGAAGAAGTATCAACTTACGTTCGCTTCATAGACTTAGGCTATAGACTTCATAGACGTTTGCATTCGTGACCTTAGGAAAACAATTCAGACAGTGGTTTAGTCAGTCTTGTGCAGCCTACGAGGAATGCGGGACAGTATTTACGTCATTCTTCTTATCCGTGCCTCATAGCTCATAGCATGCAACGTGCAACACGAAACTATAAGATGAACACAAAGAAAGCATAGTTCTTTATTGGCATTGATAAAGCCAACATGTTGCATAACAAGTGTATATAATACCACATGATAAAATATTTTCACATTTATAACACTACTATTAGTTTGTACACTGTAATGAGTATCTGGACTATCACCATTACGCTGATCTGATACTCTTTCGTGTTGGTTACCACATCTGCGCACTTTATGGCCCGAAACAAATTGGCTACAATGAGATACCGTAATATTTTGTTTTTGTTTAATTATAGTGACATAATTAAATTTGAATAATTAAATTTAGAAGTGTATGAGATAGTTGGTCCGTCTATATCGGCTTCAGAGAATCGCTTTCTAACACAAGTCATAACTTTATTACCGACGTTAACAACAATAACATTGGCATACGTAACAGCAGAACCAGGAGGAGGAGGAGATGGTGGTGGCGGCTGCTGTAACTGGTGGGATCCGACCACAGATATAGTCTACAGAATGTACACTGTACTAGTCAGTGTGCCTTCAAACCCCCGCGATACCCACTGCTTGCCGCACTCTCTGACAACGTAAGTATTAACCACCCGCATACACTACACGACCTACTTAATTCTGGAGTTTTATAATCAAAAGCACATTGTACATAAAATTTTGTATTTTTTCAACTTTTAAACGTTTAATTTTTTTTTTTAATAATCAATATAAAGTCAGATATTATTATTATTATTGTTGTTGTTGTTGTTGTTGTTGTTGTTGTTGTTGTTGTTGTTGTTGTTGTTGTTGTTGTAATTTTTATCTGTCTATTTATATTTAATAATATTTTTGTATATTATTTTAATGTCAATTTTGTTATTTCGGTTTTAATTCCAAGGGAAATAATTAATTTACGCTGTGTCACAGCATACTTACAACGACTGAGTGGTTCCATCTTGACCACAGAACCCGTTAATGTAAAAGAAATGCAGTATATATACGGTACTTAAAATACCTAAAGAAGTTTAACATAATTACACACGGATCTTGCCTTTCGTTTCATTTGTTTAATAACCTCACTCAAAAACAAGTAATCTATCTAAACAAGTACCAATGTCATTGTCAACTCCAGAACACTTTATTAAAACCATCGCCTTCCTTGAGGTTTAATATGTTGGTTACTATCATTTTCACCCCCATTGTGAATACTAATATTAAAATACGTAATTTCGTACGAAATACTATCTTCTTTACCGATACTTTTCTACATAACCTATACCTAAATGTAATGTTTTACTTATATTAGAAGCAAGCACCACTGGCTTCCATCTTCAGTGAAATACTAGTCTACCTGAACGCAGGGTGTCAAACGTCAGGCCCACAGTACTGGGGAGCCTTTACCATGGCCAAACAGCCCGGTACTTGCTTCTAATATAACTGACACCGGCCGTGAAACCCTTAGAACAATATTGCAATGTTTTACTCCCGAAGTATGTTAACAAAAGTGAAAACACCCTCTATAATTGTCTTCAATGGCGGATTTCTTCTTCTTCTTCTTCTTCTTCTTCTTCTTCTTTCGTATGTGAATTATGCACTATCCTATTATTATCTGAAGTATCCGTTTATCTTGACATTACATTGTTCATTAGGTAATCTTAATCCTAAAACAAATGTTAGGATCCCAGCAGTTACAGCAGCAGCCGCCACTTAGGTTGACATGTTGTTGATTAGGTAATCTTTCACTAACTGTCTTTTCTACATAGTCTTCCAATTTCATCCTTAGTTCTTAAGCTTTTCAATTAAAAATACATATTTAATTAGTTTTGGATGCCGTTTCAGCACTTGTATGTCTTCAAAGACGCGCGCGCGCACGCGTGTGTGTGTAATACGTTCGATTATGTACTCACTACACGATAATGCTTAGAAGTATGTTTGACATGACCAACCCTATCAGCACGTATGTTTTAGTAGCGTAAAACAGACAATACTACTTTAATAAGATTTGGCGCCAGTCAACTGAGAATGTACCAGTTAATGCAAAGAGAGAAAATTGCGTTAATGTTACATAAAATTTACTAATGTTATGCCGGGTACACAGATGATCAATCAGTGTTAACACGAAGCACAAATGCTTCAGAGTGTTTATGTAACTTATGTAACACAATTTTGCAGCAATCTTGTTCATACGAAAGGCGATATGTAAAATACTTAGAACTATAGGTTGTCATTTTAAAAAATTACTGTACATATTATGTCTAATTTTTATTTCATTAAAGGATTTTAAAATGTTTTTGTCGAATAATTTAAAAGTTTGTAATTTACGTCGGTTTTGAACGCGTGATAACATAAACGCAACTAATTTTTTTGCATATTGACTAAAATAAATTATACACATGTATATTAAACATTTTCTTTTTTCTTTATAAGTAATTTCCAGGACTCATGTATTATATAATATATATATATATATACATATATAATCAACATATAATTACTTCTGGAAGTAAAGTGATCTTATTTTTTATCGTTTGATTTTAATACTGCAAAATTCTGCTTGCGGAAATAATTACAATTTGATTTTATATATATCATATATCATGTATATATTATATATATATATATACACACACACACAAGTTTAAACAAAACAAAACTGCTTATTAATTTGTTTGCATCGGTCGTGCATAGTTTACAAGTAATATTTCTGTATTTTAATAACACAGTTTTTTTACGTAAGATCATTTTATCATCTTAAAATTACTGGTAATCAAGTTTGCCAGTAAACTTGATTAGGAATCAAGGAGAGACAAACCCTGACCGTGCAGCTGCAGATATCGTCTATCCGGGTCAAACGTAACGCGGTCTGTCACGGAAATTGAGTAAGACAGATCGTATTATCACATTGTGCACTTTCACAGTTGTGTCGCGTTCGCGTTCCACACTTTCACAGGCGGACGGAAACTTGGCGAGTCGGTGTATCTGTTATACCGTACGTGATGTGTATCTTACTCATCAGAGTGACGACGCGAAAGCCAGTAACTAACACATAGCAGTCACAGATATTACCCACGTCACTCTGTACCACAAACTATGTAAACAAATATTTTCTGGTTCCGTTTAAGTGTAGTAAAAATGGACATGCGAGGTCTGTAAATTGAGAAATGAGACTTATTCAGTAAAACCTTTTATGTGCAATAAAACTATATCTAGACTCTAGCGCCTTCAAAATAGTTCCATTGAGAAGTCACACAGCGCTTTAGACTGTTTTTCCACTCTTTAGACAAGCTGGAACTCAGAATCTGGAATCTCCTTCAACTGGTCACTTACATTTTTTTAATGTTGTCTATCGTCCCAAAATGGTGTCCTTTCATATGTTTTTTCAATCTCGGGAAGATAAAGCAGTCACAGGGACTCAAGTCAGGTGAATAAGGGGTTGAGGAACAACAGGAATAATTGTCTTTGCCAAAAATACATTAACCGAGAGTGCTGTGTGACAAGGTGCCTTGTCATGATGCAGCATCCAGCATTCACGATGGCTGGTCTCACGCGGGCAACTCTTTTCCGCAGCCTTTCAAGCATTTCTCTGTAAAAATGTAGATTAACAGTCCGTCCTATATACAAAAATCCCTTATGGATAATGCCATTACTATCAAAGGAACAAATGAGCACGGTTTTGATTTTAGATTTGCTCGTTTTTGCTTTTTTGGGACGTGGTGAGTTTGGTGTGTGCCACTCCTCGCTCTGGCATTTTGTTTCTGGATGGTACTCAAAGATCCATGATTAATCATGTTCGTCATGTTATAGTAATAACATTTTTTTTATAAAGTCAGTATCATTTTCAATTCAACCTAGAAGATCACGGCACGCTTCCATCCTGTTGCCTTTCTATTCAAGAGTGAGGTTTTTTGGGACCAATTTCGCACAAACTTTTCTCATTCCCAATTCGTTTGTCAAAATTTGATAAACTGTAGTGTGGTTCAAAATTAATTGTTCTGCGATGATTGTGACGATTAATCGACGGTCAGACCGCACCAAGACCTTGATTCGATCAACATTGTCGTCAGTTCTTGACGTTGACGGTCTTCCAGAGCGTGGATCATCGTTAATTGATTCCCGGCCACCTGAAAATGCTTTATACCATCTGAAAACCTCTGCTGTTGACAAAGCTTCATATCCATACGCCTTTGTCAATTTTTTAAAAGTCTCAGTAGCATTGTACCCGACTTTAACACGAAACTTGATTGCATAATGTTGCTCGTAATTGATGTCACTCATTTTTATAACGCACAACAAAAACTCACTTCACGAAAAGCTTGTTTACGTTTCACGTGGCAACAATAGACAATAAATATTAATATTAAATATCAATCAGCTGTTTATCTAACCATATGTGAATGGAAACCTTACAGTGTTGCCATATTGGCTGCTACATGATTAGTCTCATTACTTAATTTGTAGACCTCGTAAACACTACAACGGCAAGTTGATCTGTTGTTGATCTGTAATCAGTACGTTGGATCTCGACTAGTTCTTAAAACGCAAACAGTTGAAAAACTGTAACAACATACAGAACTTAAGTTACACAACATGGTCTCTAACAATGCACTTTAGCGCACTGGTAACGCCGCCTCTTGTTCTCAGTTAACTTACTGCAAAGTGCATAATACGCGTACATGTGTAATATTTACTCTCTACGTTGGTTAAGTATCACCAAAATGTTTTGTTACATTGTATATTTCTCTGACTTCACTCACGGTAAGTGAAGTAGGTTCTCTGTATATTCCCAGAGAGTGAACGGCTACACCGATTTTGGTGAATCGCGTATCAACGATTGAGTTTCGATTCACCAGTGTTACTGCCTATGTATTATAGATTCTTTTAACTCAACTGCGAGCAAGCGATTATTTCTATTTTGGTCGGGGGATGTTTTCTTCACCCTCTGTATCTTCTGTATCTTCGGAACCACTCGATCGATTTTATTAAAACAAAGTGTTCATTTTTACTTACAAAACGTACTAAATGTGTAATATTTTCAAAAATAACATAATCACAAACATAGGACGCCACTTTTATAGCTTTTATTGTACAGTGCCTACTAAAAATTTTTAATTTTGATTTTGTTCATAAAACGCATACAAAACGAACATGGTTACGAAAAACCATGTACACACACACACACACACACACACACACACACACACACACCACAGCACATCTAATAAGTGTTAATGATTGTACTAACATTGTACTAATCAATTATATTATATTTATATTATGATTATTAAAATCGTCACAACACTTTATATGAAATAAATAATAATACATTTGAATAAATATATATAATAATAAATGTAGTATTTATATATAAAAATATAAGATTACTTCATTATACTATAATAATTTTTTTAAGTCATCACAAGAACATAGAGTCGTTAGATCTATACTGATTATGCTTATGAGTATTGTATAAAGACCACATTTTTCAGAAATATGGTTATAAACCGTCTGTGTTTATAAATAGAGTTTCCATAACTCAACTTTAAATACCATGTTACTTTACGTAAATGGACACTCAGTTTAATAATAATAATAATAATAATAATAATAATAATAATAATGGCTCCCATGTATACCACCGAAGTAGCTTAGGAGTAAGGCAGGGTAGACTGCCTTATGTGAGCCGTACGGCATACAAGGAAGGCAGTGTGGCCAGCACTACGCTTCAGCCGCCCATTATTATCCCCAGGATGTTATCCCAGGTACTCATTTTCAACAGGCTGAGTCGACCTGGGGGCTGATAAACGCACCTTGATTGTATGGTGCGGGCCCGGGATTCGAACCCGGGACCTCTAGATTAGTAGCCAGGTGCCATACCCTGTTTAAAATTTCAAAAAATTATTGTGTTTTAAGTTAAATTAAATTTTAAACTAAGATAAATTTTGATTTTTATGTTTTGTATTAAATTCTTTTTTATATTAAAAAGTAATTCATTCTCAAACATTTTTATAATGTGGTTCAATCGCTTTATCAATTCTTCATCCAAAAATTGTATGTATCAGAGGGGTTTTGTACTGTATGTAAGTGACTTACTTATAATCCGTTTTTGTTGAACTATATAAAGTTTAGAGCAACGGAAAAAATGAATTTTATTTTCATCACTAAGAGAGTGTTCTGTTATGTTTATATACGTATTGGTTTTATAAAACATTACAGCAATAACATTATTTGAAATTTTTAAATTTATAATTTCTAAAAGCCCAGAAATTTTGAAGCTTATAACTCTACATGATAAGTGACAGTATAATTGGTTTATTCTATTTTTATATTTAATTTTAATATTGAATACAAAATTTTGCTTGTTTATTTTATCTTTATTATCTACCGGTACTTTATTATTTTCATAATACACATTGTTTATACATATTGTTTTTAGAAACAATAAAAATTAAAATATTTTTACAAAAAAACAGTGACTAATATTATAAAATTTTTATTACATACTAACGGTAACACATTTTACTATATATATATATAAACAGTTTATTAACATTTTTGATTCTTTCTTTCTTTAAAAAAAAATAATTGTTCGTTTTTCACCTGTGTATTTGTTGTGTGTGTGTGGGGGGGGGGTCTCGTGAATGTGAACGATGACGTTGATGATGTATTCTTATTACCTTCTAGATCGTCAGCCATAAAACAATCTATGGTAATATAGTATTTAAAAAAATGAGACATAGCCCAGTCAGTGTGGCTATGTTGATGTAAGGCAGGAGTAAACATCTCTCTTGTTTTAATTAAAAACCAGCACTGTGGTCTACTACATATCTCTGAGAGTCTGCACTCACTAACTTTAGTTAAGAACGCATGGTTGCACCCGTAATGCTTACTTCACGCGTCCTAGGCATTGACCCTTGTTTTACTAGTTGCGTACATTAAAAACGCAGTTTTCTAACGTTATATTATATTGATTGCCAAGTATCATCTGATGAAAATAATTATTTTGTGATATCAGTAAGAATTAATAATTTAAACGCGCGCGAACACACAAACATATATGCAGACCAATTTTTCGGTTGAAGGTGATTGTCCACACCGTTTTAGTGCCTAGAAAAATATCAATTGCCACACCGGCAGGCAGGTAGGAAAGGATGAGATCGCAAAGGATGAAAGTGAGTAAACTCCCACACAACAACCGCATCGGGAGGTAAATGACCTTGAGAACTGGTATGTGTTGATCATTAATAAAGTAAACTCTTCTCGTATGAACTGTTATATTTGCTTTCCCAGTGTAGAATTTCTGAGGATACAATACCTAATCATAGACATCTGCTATAATTTGTTAAAAAGAATATTGGTGCAGTAAAAATTTCATTTGTGATCATATCTGCAAAAGAAATGCTCAGTATACCAAACAAATTAAAAACAAAATTTTGAAAATGTGTTTTAGTTTCTGTTAGGTTAGATTGAAAGTTTTTAAAAACCTGAATAATTTATAACATAATTAATCAAATTTACTGACTTTTGGACACGAAAAATAATGCTTTGTGTGGGTACAGAAATTAATTATAATCGAAAATTTATAAAATTATACGGTAAGAATCCCGAGTTTCTCACTTTCCGTGAGAAAAATGAGGTGATCCAACCTTGAAGCTAGTCTCATCCCCTCCCCCGACCAGGAACAGATCCTAGTTATGCAACTGTGTTTAATATATATTACTACTTTTTGTTATGAATATAACTTAGTATGACTAGGTGTTTAAGTTATTAAAAAATATTTTCATTAATGTTTGTAGGCCTACTTTAATCAAACGCCTTTACAATCTTAAACGTAGTGCAAAACGTACTACTCAAATAGCAATGACCTTTCCAAACACTTCGCAGTTTAAAATGCTAATTTTTGAAGTTTTTCGCGTGGAGTACGATGGCACTATCAGCTTTTGATGTTTACTTTGTGAAAATGTATGTGAGGCTTTAAATCGAAAGGAAAGTTTTAGCAGAATAGAGTTATTTTAATATCTAAAACTAAATCAGATGACAACTCTTTTGAACGGCATGTGACGGTAGTTTAACATAAAGAACACATAACACAAGGCCTGTTATCTTCCTGCCCGGACATGGTATGTCAATTTACTCAAGTCTTTCCCTTGCGACTAACCCATTTTCTCAATTCTTGGCCGGTGTGGTAATTCGCCCATAGCTATAGATTCTTGAAACGCTGTGGCAATTTACCGCCCCGCAATTTTTGTAGGTTCGATTGTACGGAATACACAAGTGTAAATGCGATGGCCCTATTTTGATTCTATAGTTTTCACTTAGGACTTTCATAAACTTTACTTTTTTCTGGATCCAATGTATTCGCACAATAGCATAGGCATTGGGTATCAGTTCCACCACTATTGATTATTCAGTATTCTTTATAATTAAAATTTGTGTGTTTCAAAATAACTGTCCTCGTGTTTTCGTATCTTTACGATTGTTCTTCTGCGATCTACCACGCACAAGACCTATGCTTCTTTATCAGAAGTTAGTGGATAGGTGATACTCGACAACAATCATTACACTTCATATGCTTCTACGCGAAGAACCGTGTGAAACACGTTCGATATAATAGACAAAACGAAAACAATGATTAACAATGTCACCGAGTTACAGTGAATAACTAAAGTAACAGTGGTTAAACTAAAGTAACTAAAGTTACAGTGGGTGAAAGTAAATTAATTTACTTTTTACCCTACGAAGACCATACGTAACATTTTATTTTTGTGGCCGTACAATAAACAATATTACGTGCAGACCTAGTAGACCGTGAAACAGTGTAAAATAAGTTTCACTCTCAGACGATGAGACGCCACAAAATCTAAATCAACTAATTAACACACGGTGACGTCGTTACGGCCATTAAAACGTAAATGTGTTAATAACCCTGAAACGCCGTAAAATAAGAGAAATAATCGTTTGTAAAATAAGAGAAAATACCCAAAACGTAATTGGACTGCGATTCCCAATGGATTTGTTAAGTACAAGATACGTGTATTACGCATACATTAACTGTTCTTTGAGTATGTTCTAACGCACATTTAAAACAGTGCAATTTAAATCAAAACAAAATCGTTTGGTCAGTTTGTTCACGGCAAACATGTTTATTTCACCCAGTGCTTAGCACAGAGTTAATCACTGCAACATTATTACTGTTGGGAAATTGTTTTAATTATAATATATCTACAAGTAACATGCTTTTATACATACAATGCTTTTAAGTAACATACAATTAAATACATTTACCTCATTTAAATACGTAAATGAGGTTAGTAATGTATTTACCTCATGTATACATTTAAATACATACATTTAATACGTAATTGTACACTCAGATATAGGCTCAGACATACATACGTACTTTGATACATTAAATCACACACACACACACACACACACAGTGCCGGACTTAAGATTTTTGAGGGCCTAGGCCAAGTTTTCTGAGCGCCCCCCGGCTGTGACTTTGAAGTAATTTATGTACTGCAGAAGTAATCTGATGTCAGATTAATACTATCAAATTTAAAACCAGTAACCTACTATAAAAAAGCGTGCTTTCATTTAGCAAACTTTTTCAAAATATTAAGAATCATGCAAAAGAATTGAGCAAATTAATTTATTTTTTAAGTAGAGTAACTTAACTAAGCTTATTCAGAAATTTAATATAACATTTTTTTTGTCCAGGTATAACACATTAATTTTTTCTTATAATTTTTATAAAATTAAAAAAAGGTTATAGATTTTTTTATCCTTTCACTAAAGTTACAACAAGCTAATGGTAAACTAATACTCAGTGACTATGTAGCTTAATGGAATTAATGTCGGGGAAAGTATACACACAAAAATGTTGCGGAAAAATTTATAAATTTTAAAAAGAAAACTATAGAAAATTGTTTTTAAATAACGTAGGCTACGTTTTTATATTTTAGGAAGAGATATAACACACTTTTTTCAGTTATAAGTGGTTTATATGTACAAACCTTTATTAAAAGCTTATAAATGTAAATTCGAGGGCAATATAGCGGAAGTTCAAAATTCGCATGCGCAGATTAGTTTTCAAGGATGCTAACGTCTTAAAAATAAGCGCGCAATATTTAAATAAGAACTGTCTTCCATTTGTATTATTAACAAAAATTGATCATTTAATTTCAAAAAATCATACTTAAATAAATCAAAGTGCTTCCTACTTTTATAAAAATACTTCTGTTAAAAAAAAATATCTGTAGCTTGCGGCCCCCTCTGAGCCCGCGGCCCTAGGCCTAGTGGTAAATCCGGCACTGCGCGCGCGCGCGCGCGCACACACACACACACACATAATCATTATATTTGGTTCTGCAAGTAGAATGTTCTTATTTTTTTATCGTTTTAATTTAACCTGACATACGTTTCACCGAATATACCTGTAAAATCAGTGGTTTCTAAATATATTTATATTTTCTCACGATTACTATTATTAATTTTTGTTTCTTTTATACAAGCATATATGTTTTATATAATTACAGCGTTTTGAAAATATGTTAACTGTCATCTTCAGAATATACAACATATTGCAACAGGATTTCACATTTATATATGTTGCAACGTTACAAGATTACAAGTAATATTATTATGGATTACAATTCCGTGTTTATACCCCAACGCAACTGTATTGTGTAAACCAACGGCTAGGTCGTTGGATATTGTCTGTTCGTTGCGTTAAGTATAATTGTTGCACAATAGACTTTTTTATAGAGGTGTGAGATGTTGGTAACATGAAATAACTAATTACAATATTGAAAATGAATAAGTCATCAATTTATTAATTATTACTTTAAAAAATATTTTAATTAAATATTAAAAATTAAAAATATGAAACTCAGATTGTCTCCTTTTATAAGAATACACGATGATATAATATTATAGGCCTACCTCTTATACTTAACACACAATAATAATATATAAACATCAAAACATAAAACACATAAAAAAAAATTATAAAATTCTATTGACACGACTCTCAACTTTGAATTATTATTACAATTTTAAATTATATTCATAAATGCTCATATTTTTCTTGTATATATATTATTAATAATAACAACATTTTTCAAAAATATATTTTTATTATTTTATAAATTACAGTGTTTCGATAGTTAAATTTAATTAAATTTAATATGTAAATTGGTTTTCAATAATTGAATCCTAATGTTTTGATAGGATTTTAAATTATTATTATTATTAATGTTAATGTTTTATTATTATTATTAATATTATTATTATTATTATTATTAATGTTTTATTTATTATTTTAAATTTAATAAATTTTGTTTAATGCATTGTTTAACTCCAAAGTACGCTGTCATAAGGATTAATTCGTCTTCTAAATCAGCTAAAACGACAATTAAACGTGCCCAGCTCTATACATTAAAGAAGAAATTAAAACATTATATAACAAAAAATCTGCCCTAAACAAACAATTACTTAACTCACATCTAAAGATAATAAATAGTATTCATCCTGCTATTATAAATAATATACTTGATACAGTACATAAATATATGAATAACACGATATACAAGATATACACAAAACAGTCACGGAAATTAAACAATCTTAAGTTGAAACATAAACACAGCCAAGACGAAGACATACAATGTAATCATGTTTTCTACCCACGCATTTCTAACTTAACGTCTATAAACTTCAACAATGACGAGTTAAACTTATTGAATAAAGGTATAAATTATTGTATTCCGCCGGTCTCCAATAATTATCATATTGCCCATGAGCTTATCAGCAGTGAAAGCCATCGCTGATCCAAAAATGCAAGACGAGGCACGTCATCTGATAAACAACCGGTTCAGGAGAATCATAAACACACACATGCCGCCTAACTCGTCTAATCGTTTAACTAATAACAATAGTTCCAGAGAAAACTATAAAATACTGAAACAGATAAAAACCAAATTACTTGATAATAATGCGATCATTAGTAAGGCAGATAACATACACGAATAAAGTTCATAACTTCATTTCAAACAATAATATTATAAACCTAGCATCGGACCCTACACACCGGTATGTCAAAGATCTTAATACACAGATTAATAAAAGTACAAGTTTATTTGATGAACGTACTCGCCGTTACTTAAAACCTTGTAACGCTAAAGCCCCGATATTAACTGGATTGCCAAAAATCCATAAAAATGATATGCCAATTAGACCGTTAGTTAATTTCACCACAGCGCCAGGGTTCCGTACAGCTAAGAAATTAGTAAAAATCATTAAGGATAATTTAACTATAGAAAACAACCACACTGTCAAAAATGTAACTGATTTTATACGTAAAGTTAATAATATCAAATTATTTCCTAATTATAAATTAGTGTCACTCGATATCGTCAATTTGTATACAAATATTCCAATAAACGATACACTAAACATTCTAAGGGACAATCTGATGAAATGCAACAAATTAAACACTCAAGCAATAGATGAATTATTAAACCTACTTGAAGTTATTTTAAAGCAAAATTATTTTGAATTTGACGACAGATTTTACAGTCAACGCGATGGTTTGGCAATGGGCTCGCCGCTATCAGTCCTTTTGGCAGATATTTATTTAAATCATTACGAAAACACGTACTTGTTTTTCTAATAATAATCATAAGAAAAACATCATGTTCTACGCACGATATGTTGATGACACATTCATAATATACAAGGGCACATTACGTCAAATAGAAAACTTTAAAAATCTTTTAAATAATATCAACAAACACAATCAATTTACACATGAAACAGAAATAGATAACAAACTGAATTTTCTTGACTTGACCATCACCAAATGTGATGATAAATTGAAATATAGTATATATAGGAAACCCACTACCACAGATGTAACCATACCTGCTGAGTCACACCACCCATTCTCGCAGAAAATGGCGGCTTATAATTATTTCATACACAGGTTGTTAACGTCTACCTCTCAATGAAAATGATTTTAAGATTGAATTAAATATTATAAAACACATTGCTGTTGCCAATGGTTACACATCTTCCATGGTTGATAACCTCCTTAAAAAGCATAAGCGTAGATTGTGAAAACCTCGAATGATAAAAAATAATGAACCTACCTTTATTTCAACAGCCTACACCAGTATTATGCCCAAAATTTTATCAAAAGTATTAAATAGTAACAATAGAACTGTAATATTTAAAACCAGCAACAATCTGTTTAATAAGCTTCGTAATAGAACCAGTACACCTTTGGAAATGAAAACAGGTGTTTATAAGCTTTCATGTAATGACTGTGAATGCTTTTATATTGGTCAGACAGGGAGAAGTTTTTATAAACGTTTCGTTGAGCACACTCCAAAGCATAATGTAAAGGATTTGACAACACAATTTTGTATAAAGTCTAACTATGCTCGTCATCTTATACAGGAGAACCATAATTATACAAGCTTTGACACCAACTTGAAACCCTTACATGTCTGTGGTAAAGGCGCTTATTTAAATGCACGTGAAGAATTTGAAATATATAGAGCACATAATGACAAATACTACCGTAATTTCATATTAAACAACCACTTACATTTCAAGTCGAATCCATTGTATGACACAGCACTAAAATTTATCTGTAACTGATATCAATCAGTGTCCGGCCGGCTTTCGTCGAGTGCGCACTCGCATCACATAAATACTTATATGTTTGGTTTTCGATTTTGTGATTTTGATGTTTTAATTTTTAACGACCTCATTGAGTGATTTAAATTTTAATATATATTCTGATGACGAGACATATGTCTCGAAACGCTTAATTCATTGCGTTAAATAAATGTGGTCACGAGACAGGAAATAAGGTAAATATTGTAATGTAGACGTCGTCCGCCTCTCTTAAAGCTCCACGTTGTATGCGACAATTTGTAACTAGACGTCGTCCGTCCAATTTGTAAAAGTATTCATTCTGTGTACTCTCAAGGTCTTACCAAGTCGTCGTCGCTTTTAAACGTATCACACGCAGACTACGTCCGTCGCGAACGCACGGATAACCAGTACCAATATCCTTACCTGTCCTTATTATGTATATTTATTTCCCGAAAGGCGCCAAATTGTTTTTCAGAAAACAATTAAAAGATTCAAAATTAGTTTGTCTCCTGTACGGTGATGATGAATTCGAATTACCTCGTAGACTGGCGGGAACTCGAATTTCGCTTGTCTTTGGGCGTGTTGCCAACATAAATTTTTGACAAAGAATTCTATTCTCCGCTAAAGAACACAAACTATATAATACAATTTCAATAAAAACAAAGGACAGTTAGTAATGATTCGTACTTATTTATTTGATTCTAAAATTCCCTAATTTTTGATAACTGTTGTACAATAGATAGTATTATAATAAAGTTTAGCCTCGGCAACAAATTAATTTTCACTCAGCGGAGAGCAAATGTGGCAGTGCAGCAGTAGTGTGACGCCACAATGGCTGGCGTGCGTACTTATTTACACAAGTTAATTTGCCAATGAGTTCTTTGGGTTACGAAAAGATTTAAAACAAGATGTTAAATAAAGTACACCACCTTACATTTGTGGTACTTAAATATTAAAAAGGTTTACATGATCAACTCTTGTTGTTTAAAAGTGTGTGTCAGTTTTATAGATTTCGGACATAGGTTATCTTACAGTTACATACAGTGTTAATAAATATGATCCATTAATCCTTGAAAGAATTTGGTGTTCAAAGTTCAGAGTGAGAGTTATATACTGTGAAAAAAGTTAATCAGTTTTAGTTCGTAATTATTGATAATTTAATTTACACTTAACAAAACCATGTTGTTTGGGTTATGGGTCGTCAAGATTTCTTCAATGTCGTGATAGTACGTACATTCGTTTATTTTCAATGATATGGTTGACCGTCTCCTTCTGGCGTCTGTTTCTTTTATTCAATTTTTCTTTATTTTTTAATTTTAATATTTCGTTTATTGTTCCTCCTTGAGTTGCTGGAACTATGGTTGACTTCTTGTGTTCATTTTACTTTCATTTACATGTGATTTTCTTCTTTATTATCCTTTAATAGAACCGCGTCACTATAGCGTCTATACCGCTGGATAGTTAATAATGGAACTCCCGTTACATAACGGTCAAAATTATAATGTTTTGTTGTTATGGCAACCGCCTTTACTCTGATTGGTTAAATACATTTGAACCTATTGTTATAAATCCTGGGTTTCTGTTCAAAATGAATAAATATTTTATAATGGTTATTTTTCCTTGGTTATATTACCAATGCTTGAAATATTAACATAGATGTCCCTATTTTCTTTCAAAGATCAATTTGACATCTCACAAGGCTGGTCTAGGTCATGTATTAATGTTTTTGGACAAAATTGCTAATACTATGTTATTACATATTTCCCTTATTTATACTGTTTATTATAATTCTGACATAGTATTATTGTTAGTTAATGGTAATCACATAATTTACTTGGTCTTATTATTCAAATACAACATTCAATTGTTTACAATTGGTTTTCTGAAGTTAGACAGCTATGTCATTTATAGGCCTAAACTGTAACATCTTAGAATTTCTTATTTTGCTCTATTTAAACATTATTTATTAAGTAGCCTACATATGTTCTGCTTATTTTCATTTCGCACTTATTGGCTTTTGAATTACTTTGAAACTGTTTTACCATCTGTTAGTGTTATTATACTTTTACAAAATTATTTCTTATCTGATATTTTTTCTTTTCTACTTATATAATAGTTATTAATTTGTTCTTCGTATTGTTTAAATTAGCAGCCATCCTTACTATTTCTTTTATGAATTTGCTAACTTCATGCTAACAATAGGAGGGGCGATGACATAAGGGGAGGGGCCTAAAGTATAAAAACCTACAACGTACAGTTGATAGACGTTGTTTAAGACCTGAAGATGTCAGTAATGACGAAAAGCTTAGTCGAACAATAAAAAATTATAGCAGTTAGCAAATTCATAAAGTCGAACAATAAAAAATAAAAAAATAAAAAATTATAGCAGTTAGCAAATTCATAAAAGAAATATTAATTTGTTGCTTGTTAAGTTTATGTCATTGCTAGATTATTCCTACTCCCATTTCTCACACATCTATTTAACACTTAAATCCATTAACAAAATATAATGTAGAAATAATTTAATGGTCTGTCTATTGTTCAGCCATATTCCTTCTTATTAATTACAATTTTTATATTGTATGTTATTACTTGAAATGAACATACTCCTCATCTCTTTATACTATCATTACATACATAAAAAATACAAACATATTACCTTAAAGTTATGCCTTCTTGGTTTATACTCCTATGAACACTAAACAAAAAAAATAATTTTCTTTACACTAACAAAACTGTTTACCATACATTACTCTTATGTTCCTCAGTTCAGTTTCTTCAACACAATTTAATTTATTTATTTCTGACTGAATAAGTAACGTATCTTATTGTTATTGATGTCTCTTTGCATCCACATTAACTGTTACTCAGACATAGGGATATTTTATAACTAATACCAAAATTGGCAATCCCCTTACTCATTGAAAAGCATAATTAGGAATTATTATTATTGTCATTCCCACATTGTTTTTTAATCTTTTTGGTTGAGTACACTTAAATTTGCACTGACTGAACTCATTAATTTCCACAGTCCTGCCTGTTTGATTAGTTACTATTATTCCTCACTTATCACATCACTTTTACTATTTATGGTTATCACTCCCTACCTATCTCTCACTCTTGGTTTCAATGATATTTTAAACATACATTTATAATTATTCTTTCAGCATTTTGTGTCTTACTTTCTTATTATAATAAGGTTCTTAACAACATACTTTATCTACTAATAATTGTCTTACTTATTTCTTATGGTTAGTGTACTTTCTTTATTATTGTTTTATTCATGGTTAGTTATTATCTTTGCTTTACTCATTTGTGCCTTTTATCATTAACTTGTCTTTTCTCTTCTTATTGTCTTTATCTGGCCAATCTCTGGGGTTGGGTCATAGTCATTTGTTTGTCAGTCTAGTCTATTCATTTATTTATTATTCGTTTACAATTCTCCTTTCTTCTTTCTTAATTCCATTTTATATTTTTTTTTCATTATTATTCATTAAATTATTTTACCTGTTATCATTTATCTAATACTTGTGGATACCCTATAGGGTCTGATTTCTGCAACGTTATAATATATTTATTATTAGTAAAAAGTATGACTGTTATTCTGAGTGAATATGTTTGTGCAAATTGAAGACAGACAAAGTTGGTGGAGTAAGAGGCATTTCCACCCTCCCCTTCGCCACCGCTCATACAATCAGCATTACCATTTTTCCTCATTAGTGCAATATTGTAAGAATCGGGAGCAGCTGTTTTGTATTTTAAGTTCATAATCGCATTCACATTTTCGATTTTTTACATTGTTCTCTGTTATGTATTTTGCAAGCATTAATTTTTTTATAACTTACGTGAGGAACAACGGAATAAGGAAATATATCACAAACTGAAACATTATACGAAAGAGAATTGAATGTTTGAAGTGTGGTAGTAAAATGATATCATTTTGTAATGTTTTTAACAAATATATCAGATATTTAAAATATAATTTAATATATCACATAATATTGAATATTTATAATATGATAATATTATATAATCGTTGTGCTCTTATCATTATGTAAAAATAAAATTAATGGTTTCAACCAACTAAAGTTACATGCAAAGGAATAAAATGCCACTTAATCCACTGGTTGGGGCGTCGCTAAGATTCTACAAGAAACGCTCTTAACAATTGATACATAGATAGGTAACTATAACCATGTATTCCACAACGTTCACAAAACAAAATGCCTTCCTTATTGTACGTTAAAACTTCTTTGCAAAAATGTTTATAAATAATAACTCTCATCTGTTAAAACAGTGTACTTCATAAAATAGTCTAGTTACAAAATATTACACTCCAATAAACTGTAATTATTAAATAAATAACACACACACACACACACACACACACACACACATGATTACGGGTCGTCAGATTTGGTCAGACTGTTCCCGTAAACATATTGTCAGGTACAAATACCGGAGAGATTGCTTAGGGAGTAAGTGAGAGTGTTTATCAGAACGTTATAATTAGAAAAGACAAAAGTTTCGTTAGTAATGAGTAAAGATTCTATCGTAATGTCGCACGTATTTAAAGCGTATGTTTTTAGGTACAAAATGTACAAATCTGAAATTGTATCATAAGTTGTGAAAAGATTTTTTCAAGTGATTGTAATTTCAAGTGAACCTTTTGTCCAAATGGTTATGTTCTGAATACGTCTGCTGAATTATGATAATGTCACAATCTATCCTGTATCTCTCTCCTCCGGCGCTACGGTCCCTGTAGAACCCTTGTCTGCTCAATGATTCCCCTCCATTCTTCTCTGTCCAGAGCATTACTCCCCAAACTTTTCCACTCGTATCTCCCCCAAATCCCCTTCCACATCTTCATACCAACTCCTCCCTGAATGTCCTCTCCTCCTTCTCGCTCCGGTTTCCTTTCCAATGTCATTTTTGAGCCTCGATCACTTCTCATTCTCACCATACATAGCCTTCACTGCCGCAACTATGTCCGCTTCTCCATAAAGATCTCTTAGCTCACGATTCTTTCTTATCCTCCACAGCTTTCCGTCCCACATTGGTCCACAAATTCTTCTCAGAATGTTCTTCACGATAACACCAAGGTTTTCACAATCTACATGTAATCTAATATTTTTCTAAAGTGCATAATGTGCTTTTCTGTGCCTCATCACAAGTTCGGGTCCAAGCATTTTGCCTTCTGGGGTCGAGCAATAGTTTACATCACAGGGTGAAGATATAAATCCCTCTGACGAGTTCTGTAATTATTATTTACTTCGCTGTTTGATGTGGTGTTCAAGTCATAATATCTACATTAATACATCGTTAGAGCTTTTTTAAATAAACTACACATTTGTTCTAAACCTATTCACTTGCCTTCTTCAAATAAATGACATCGCAGTCTACGCATAAGAATTTAGTTACCTGTTCGAGAAAAAAAATTCAAAACTTTTGGTACGGATGAGATGATAGTTCTTATAATTTATGTAATTTTATTTGCATATTTGTTCATCGATACTCTAGTTTTATTTTATGCGAACCTAAACGTATACGACTAATCTACTTGATGCAGTGTAACAATTCAAGTTGATGGCGATAGTGTCGTAACAGTCTTCTCAATTTAACATTGCCATTGTGCTTCGTTTTATTTGGATTTTAAAATTAGATATTTTTTTTAGAAAATACACTTAATACAATTTTTAAAAAACAAATGACACTGACAAATATATTGAAAACAAAAATATAGGCCTACACAAACTGATCTATGACATACGTAGTACATTCAAAATCAATCAGGTCTTCAATAATATGCCAACTTCATAAAAGGTTTGGTTTCGGAGAAATCTGTATTTTCCGGGACACAATGTTGCCATTCCTGGGACAATAACTGAAGTAAAAAACGATAGTCACAAATAACTAAGTAGGCATCATATTGAGTGATTACTTCACAACGAACGAGCATTGTCGAGAACCACATTCCCACATGGAATAGCAACCACTCACACGTAACACCTGTATCCGTATTCGGTAGCGCTAGACTTCTTCCTGTAAACCGTTATCAATTAAACAAGTCTACTGACTTGATAATATATACGTTTATTACGTAAACATTTTTCTATGTTTTCTCGTTTTCAAGCAATAATGATGGATAATTTCTCCATCCGGAAACTGCTTACGTTTTATTTATTTTAAAATTCTATCGGCGAGGTAACTGACTGTATCAACATTAACAGGTTAGCTGTTTATTGTGCAGCAGATACACAATTAATTACCGTATGGTTTTAATAATTTAAAAGTCTCCTCTACACAAGCCACTTGAACGGTACTGGATTTCCACTCAAAACAGATCATCATACCACACAGACCATAATATAATAAATATATTAAAACTGGTGGCTTTACTTTATTACCAGATAGCGCTCACGCAAAGAA
This sequence comes from Magicicada septendecula, assembly GCA_034769895.1. NCBI lineage: Eukaryota > Metazoa > Arthropoda > Insecta > Hemiptera > Cicadidae > Magicicada > Magicicada septendecula. Next base: position 498,734,552 of record CM068367.1, read on the forward strand.
GGGCTATACTTTTTCACATATAAGCTATATAATTTAGAATTTTTTTCCCAACTCCACACAAGTAAGGAGAATAATATATTACAGTCCGGGGACGTTTGTTTCACACTATATTTTCAAAACCACTTTTATTTTTGAGCAATTTTAAGTTTTTAAAAACTTCAAAATACTCTTTCTTATTTAAAAAAATGTCCTGCATACACAATATTTAAAAAATAACAATATGGCAACACACAATCCCATTTTTATAGGTTACATGACACCCGGCTAAAAATGTGTAATTTTTAGTCTGCCATATTTGTTATATAATTTTTATTTTCCATCCTTGAATACCATTTTATAAAAACGAATCGTGTGGAATTTGTTACATGTAGATTGGTTTAGCAACTTTCATTCTACAAGGACACAACCGTATTGAATTTTACTGGAAATTTGTATAAACATTTATATCCTTTATATACTTAGAATCGCTTAATCAATTTCAGTGGAACAAACATTAAATTACTTTTTTTAATTCACAGACCAATGATTAATATATTTAATAATTAACGTAATGTATTGTATTACTCTAATCAAAATAATACAAAATAGTTAATTACTATTGTTATTGATTTATGTTTATTTATTTATTAATATTTTATTATTGTTATAATTTATTTATTATTAATTTATTTCTCTTTTAGCAGTGTTTGTGGTATTTTCTGCAGTCTGGAATTTCGTTTTCTTTTAATGTGGGATAAAGAATTACATTGAATGTACATCGACCGCTGACAATCAAAAACACACATTGGTGAATTGTTGTTAAAAATTTATGTTTAGAACAATCTCGAAGGGCACAATCGTACTATACAGAAGGGAATAGAATTGTAAGAACTGCATTTATAATGTAAGAAAACGCTGCTCAACAATAGACGTCTGATTTGAGTATTCAAACCGTTCGCATCTTACGTTGTTATATTTTTCGGTCGTAGTGGCGCAGGGATTTGTACGCTTAAGAAATACGACATATATATAACAGGAGCTTTTGAATTATGGAAGAATTTCTTGGAAGAGAAATCCGCGAAAATGATTCAATTGCACATTAACAGACTGGATCAAGGTGGCTGAATCTAAGTCCAGATAGTTACGATGATTGCCAGTCTTCGCCAGGGGACGGTGGCATTAGAGACTTGCTGCCAGAGTCCTTGATTATTGTGCTGTAGAAATACTGATACAGTTTAGAGAACGTCATAAAATTTCCTTAAGACTACTTACAATCGTAATTTTGAGAATTTATTTTTGTGTAAAATTCCGTAAAATACCACTGTTCCGTTATAATATCACTTTTTGTTATCACTTACATCAGGTGTAATTAACGTTTTAATTTCTTAACAAGACGTTAGCTTCACCATCCATGCAATTACTACACTGTCATTTGCGAACTAGGTGCGGTTAAATTAAATCGTAATAACTTTGACAGAAACGTTTTTCTCTTATTATAAAGTTTCGACACACTTAATTTCCTTCTCACGTTGAACAGTTAATGAGAGTAAAGAACAACTTCATTTCATCACTGGCAGATTACTCGCATAGTTCATATTACAAATTCATGAGTGCAGTCTACAAAGCCTTCAAATGTACAACGAATAAAATTATTTATTTAATTAACAAAGTTGTGTTACTGGTTATAATCACAAACAGAAATTACATTGTTCTACACCACTATAGAAAAAATTCCCGATTAGCGCTTTCAAGCTTCACAGCTCATCATCAGATCGGAAATTTTTAGATTAAGTGTGGATTAAGTTGTTTTTAGATTTTATATTTCGATTAAGTTCGAAATAAAATTTTTTTAGAAGTCTGTCAAAGTTTTAATGACATACGCACGTGATTATGGCGTTGTAGGCCTAACTCTACTGCACCGTAAAGTCAAATACAAAATTTTATACTCTCAACTTACACATTTACTAAAAATAAAACTTGAGCCTCATTTTTTATTTAACAAAATTGTTAGTATTAATGGTCTGTTTGTAATTTTTCTTTGCATATCATTCTTATTAGTAAAGATAAGCGACAGTTTTAGATGATGTTTTTGCTACAGACCTAGTAAGTCCATAATTTATGTGTGAGGATGCAATCCGGTGCAGTCCAAGAGCCTCCCACAAGCTGACGACATTCATATTTCCATAACATATTTGCGATGAACAGTTTTACATTGTTAAGATTTTTAGTCTTTCATGCTAATCATGTATGCGTCTCTGTATTTCGTTGTTATTTATATAACAACATTATGGACGGAGAATTCTTCTACATTGATCCCCATCAACATATCTTTGCGTGTCCGTCACCCTAGAAGGACGAACGTTAATCGAGCTCCGGGACGACCTTTCATTTTGAAGCCCAAGGCACGGTTTTTTATCGTATAGGAATGTACTTCATAGTTTTTTAGTTATCCGACTTAAATATTTTACTCATTATTTATAGATTTCGAAGAAACAGAAAAAATAAGATGTATAAAACGAGAAAAGTCAAAGTTTTATTCAATTACAATTAAGTTACATGGAAATTAAATTGTTTTCCATGCTTTATTATACTGAATTTATCTATTAAGTGTACAGAATCCGAAGATGATGCAGTTTTTCTGGCTATTGACAAAATGATTCAGTTTTCCAATATTTTCTCACTTACCGTTGATCTAAGATAATGTTTTATTTACGTGATGAGAAACTTCTTTCATGCATACGTAAATTATTAAAAATACTGTAGGCCGAGAATTAGATTGGAATTACATTGGCAGTAGCAGCAGCGCATAGGCCTACATGCCGTTGAAATCTACGGTTGATTCTAAATCATTGTTTTATAGCCTTCCATAAAAACTTTTGAGCATACTATGTTAAATTAATTTGACGTCTCCTCCATGGCAGAGGACCTTTTGCGACAAACTCTGAATAAATCGTTCTAGACATTGGAACATCGATCTCCGAACTTCTGATCATTTACCTGGTGGGCTTTTCTAATTTTCGTCATCCGCATCTCTCATTGTCAGTATTCATTACTTGACATTTACGAGCACTATAGTCAATAGGCTTATCGACGATTGTGCTTATGTCTTTAACTTGAAATGCTTGCAGTGTTTTTATTTTTTCAAATCCATACCCATTGTGATTTTCGGCGCTTGCAAATAATTTGTGAGCGATTTTACTTCTTTGAAAACATGAAAATAACGAATTCTAGTGACACTTTGTTGGAATCTATACGGGGCCCCCTGTTGAAGAAACCAGGGGCGCTGGATTATCCTCCACTCCAACGTTATTAAAACTAAATTTCTCAAAAACAATACTGTCACAAGTTGCTTTGTTTTCGTTTATGACTGTAGTATTGATTCTGAGAGTATATACCCAGAAAGTTAACTTGTAAGTGTATAATGACGTAGACAAAGTCTATGGGAACGTTATATGATATTTATGGATACGAACAGTAGCGGACACAACATTAAACGTAGCTCCGATATTTTAATCGTCCTCACACGTCTACTGTTTATTTTGGGGCGCAAATAGTTACGTTAATCACTTTTAAAAGACAGGATTCGAACGACTCCTCACCTCTCCCAAATATAATTGAATGTTCAATGAGCTTCTTCGGGCCAGATAATGTTTCTGAGATAAACACTAGTCACTCCACCCCCCCCCAGTGTCCTTACCACAGCACCATATTTACTTGCGACTGCATGTATATATTTACATATTATATTTACAGCAGCGTGTGGTATATGTACATATACCACTGTAAATGCAAGACCTTGAGACGGCCGCGACGGCCAGGAACGCAGTGAAGCATTCGTATCGCTGTGAAACTAAAAAAGCTTATGTGATACTTTCAATTAACGGTACCACAGTTCGTTACAGTAGTGATTACTACGCTACCGGTCTTTGTTTACTTTCTCGGCAACAACAATTTACGTGTGAAGTCAGTATCAACAAGCAACAACAGTACCGGTTACGTGACTGTCGGATATTTAACAACAAGGTCAAGGTACATTAAATTTTCCGAACCTGGTGTTTACTCATGTCTCCTGGAATATTGTTTCACTAGTACTATCCAAAGTGTGTAAATATAGTAGGAAGCTCTTGATCTTAGATTATCACGGCCGGCGTCAACATTATTCAAAGTATCATTACCCGCCCTATTAGGCTGTGGTCTATGGATGTTGAGTGCAGACGTTTCGGCCTCGCCATCTTCAGTGAAAAATTTGTTTTGGCAGTTGTTCGCCAACTAACCCCAGTACTGAGGTAGACTATGACATCATCGACTATAGACATCATAGTCTACCTCAGTACTGGTGTTAGTTGGCGAACAACTGCCAAAACAAATTTTGCGCTGAAGATGGCCTCCGATGGCGAGGCCGAAGCGTCTGCACTGAACATCCTCAGACCACAGCCTAATAGGGCGGGTAATGATACTTTGAATAATACTAGAAAGCTCTCTGAGATGCAGAACGCCTCCACTATCTTGAACAAAACACATTTATTTATTATTTGGTAAATTTTAATATTTAATATCCATTTTTAGATTATCAGAAAAGTTACGAAAATCCTAATTACTCTATTGTTTTTTGATAAAATATAATTATATAGCATACAGTAATAAAAGTCTAAAACACTAAACACTAAGCACACTAAGCCTCTGAGACTAACAAATATCATAAACACTAAACATTGTAAACTACTGCTTTGGTTTTTTAGTTAAACTCACTTCGCTCATTCAATTACAGACTGATCGCAAGAGAAATATTAAAGCATTGCAAATACGCCTATAGGTATATATTTTTAATTTTGAAGAAGTTTTTGCATCCAGATTCAATAGAACTCTAATTGGTTTTATGTTAAGTCTGTGTATATACATATTAGTAGATACCAATTCAGTCCGAACGGCACGTCGAAACCAAAAAGTGTAATTGTAACGGTACAAACGACGATTAGCGTAATGCTTGAAGTATTCAATTACACTTGTACAGTCTGCTTTCTATTATTTCTGTCAAACAATTTAACAGTATTAGGCCTATATTATGTCCGCAATACATACTCAACAAATGTAAACAGAAATAATAACACGCGTTAAAAGGCATAGGAAAAGAACAGATCTTAAGTAAGTGATGGAAAACTAAATCAGAAAACCATACATAATGATGCCAACCAGGATATTGCGACGAGAAACTTTGACATTATCGACACATGCTGGGAAAGTAGGAAGTGGCCGCCGGATGTCTTTATTAATTAATGACAGAGAGGTTTCATTGAGAAATTAACTACCTTTAATGCATTGCCTAGATAACGCCAATAAGTATTTTACAGAACAAAAAAAAAGGTCAAAGGATGTAGATTGTAAAGTTGGCAAAGTCTTATAATGTTATCAGGTTACTGATCACGTACATAATTTTCTTTTAAAATATAAAAGATATTACGCTAATTATAAATATTACGCTATATTGACTGAAAATAGGCCTGTAGCGGACAACATCCTGGACATCGACATGTACAGTCTCTGAATAGAAAGAGAGAAACAGAAGGGAAGCAAGACAGAGAAGCATGCTGTTAATTAATAAAAATATGAAAATAATAATCGTTATCATTTTTGTCGTTAGAGTTCCATTATCATTGATGGGTATGGACCGTTTAAAGACACCGCCGTTTGTTTAATTAGTTTCCTACAATCACGCCCTCAAGCAGGATTATTATAAACTGCAGTTGCTTTAGCATTCATTCAATGAGGAATGACATTAGGTACGAGTGTCAATGCGTTATGTAAATTGATGTCAACACCTAGACCTTTGTAATACTGTTCATTAACATACCGTCATACGACTCCTCACTTCAGTATTCACAATAAAGTCACTTGGTAACAATGGCGTCTGTCCATTATCAATTGCAGACATGAAGCAAGGGACACAACAGACCCCTTCACTGGAAAGTGACAGTTTTCACTCGTGGTTTGGTTTCGCTGTTGGCTAGTAGCGAGCGGCCTTCAGAATACTTTCTCAGATTATGAAATTTCACACGTTCATAAAGACATAATAATATAGTATAAATTATACTATATACACTGTTATAAGATTTAGTATAACAACTGAAATTATTTTTTTTACTCCTAGTACTTTTGAGCACTTTGGTTGATACACGCTTCTTCACCTTACATTTCCACCAAGTAAAATTCAAGTATCATCAGAAGCAAGATGATATACTTGTCAACGGCGTATCTAGAATTTGGCCTGGAGGGGGTCAGAGGTTGGGTCGACTTCATACAAAAGAAAAAACAAGTTAAGACTAATCAACAGTACTACCTTTAAAGTGGCTGAAATAAGTCCCATTAAAGTAAACGCTAATACCACAATAAAAATACGCGTTCTTGAAACATTGTGTACAAGATACTTATTGACTGAATTCATTTTCCTATATTTCATATTTCAAACGTATACGTTTGATAAACCTGTTTAATAGACCCTGTGTAATAAACCTGTTTGTATATTTAAAAAAGAGAAAAGAGTTACTGCTATATTAGCATACATGGCTGAAAAAAAAAAACAATAAAACAGCCTAAAAATTAAGAGATTATCAAAATTAGTCACCTTTTTTTTCCCTCTGAGGGAGTCCGGTCCCGCTCATCCCCTCCCGTAAATACGCCCCTGATACTTGTGGACGAAATGCTTAAGAAAATCGAAATTGAAATTTTGGTACCGCTTAATCGTAGCAATACGATATCATCGTCTATCATAGATAGCTCGTAAACTGATGACGTCAATGATAACTCTTCAAGGTCAAGTGATACTCCGAATTTACTTAAACTATCCTTTAATGTTCGTGTATTGTTATATCGTGTAACACTTGGATAACACAAGAGTTACTACAAAAGTAGCATTCGTATTATTATAAAAGTTTTAACACCTTAGAAAATAAGGTTTTAACAATTTTCATAATTATTCTTTTAACAGATTTAATTTAATTTTACTTCTTGATAGTGGAACTATCGATTTGCTATTTTTGTCTTCAGGTTTACATGTTAGATTATCTAAGGTATATAGATGTTAGATGCGTCTTTGCTCCATCAAACATTTTTCCTTGTAGTGCTTAATTATACCTCTTTAATTTCATTAATTATATTCTCTTAATCTAGTCATTTATAACTGGTCCTCATAAATATGTTGTACAACATTTTTAACTTACATGTTATATTAATTTATATGATTCACTGCTTCAGTATGCATATAATTTATTAAATAAATCGTTAAACAATAAAACGGCCATTATACGAATCGCAATAACTCCGGAAATCGAGCACAAACTTCAACATGTTATATATTCAGCGTAATTAAAATAATGATACGTTTAAAAGCTGATAGCCTTCCTGCGCACGGTGTCGCCTTATCGTTCAATGTAGGCAACCCGCAAGGGACATTTTACGAGTACAATATTTAATCTCGCATCCACGAACAACACAGATATTTCTTCAAGCTACGGTCGAACTTCTGTTGCTAATTCTTTCCTACTGTTGTTAACTATAACATCTTTATCTATCGTAACACACAGATGTGGTGGCTACCGTAAGAGAAAGGTAGACAATCAATAAATCAGTCATGATTTACAAGAAAAAAATATTTTTCGCAAAAAGTAAGTTAAGTATAACCAGATCTTCGAAACTGATAAACATTAGCCCATTTGAGGCAGTTAGTGATCCAGAAATATTTACTCCCTCACACAACCGCTTTTATTATTTATTCATTCTATTCGAAAGAGTTAAGTGGTCAGTTTTATGGCGGGTACTATTTATTATAGTTAGTGTATACTATAGGTAACAGTCTTGACGTAACTACCGAACAACACTTATATTTATATGTGGTTTGTCTGAATACGTACTTGTAAAAATTACTGGTGATTAAGGACAGAAGTTTTTAATTCATCTCGTAACAATGCAGTAATTCCTCCATGACGCTAAAAGAACCGTGTATTTGTTTTTTTGTTCTATTTTCACATGGCAGAAAACTGAAATTACATTAGCCTTACAATAACGTAACTAAATAACGCTGTTAACTGTTGACTCTCTTAACACACACACACACACACACACTATTACACTTAACATTCATTATTTTTAGCAAATACAAAACATAAAATAGAGAGTGAGATAAAAGTCGTTTTCCTCAAAAATTGTTAAAAAGAATAGAACAGCAGCGTTTATTTCTTCCGTGAGATTATCATGTAGATTTTCATTTGCCCAATAAATGTAAGTGAGCGGATTAACTGGGGACCGATTAATTTTTACAAATTTTTATCCGTCCATGAAATGTATCTCCAAAAATCAGGATCAGCTTCATGTCGCAAAGAAACAACACGAAAAATTTCAGATGGTGGTCGAAATTATCTTCATCTATTGGTTGCAGAAGCTTCGACTGATGTCGTTTCAGTTCCGTATAACGTAATAAGCTTCTTAAAGTGAACTGATTTGTTTTCAGTTTCCAAAAATCTTTTGCATTCGAGTGGACTTACGTTGATTGATGACATAGCCTAACTCTCGTGTACAAGTTGTGGATTCTTTTGTTCTAGCAGTTTGGGTTGTCGCCAGATTCGCGGTAGGTCCATAACAGATCCCGTTTACTCAAGTCGAATATTCAAAATTCGAATTGTTAGACGTGTTGGCGATTGAACACCGTGAAATTTCATTTAAAATCAGCTACCTGTTTCTACCAACAGTGTAACGCAAAAACACATTCTCATATCGTTAATTTGTGACTCATTTTTGTTACAAGATCACGGAAAATAAAAGACAAGAAAGGCAAAGCAATAAAGCAATGTAACAAAAAAGTTAGGACATAGAAGTAACAATTGGTACTTAGAACCGTTGCCACCAGCAAGTAACAACAACTGAAAACAATTTTTTGAGACAGCGACTATTATCTCACACTATAAAAGAGACGAAAACAACAAAATTTAAGTAAGAAGCAAACATTTCGCTTATTTTTTATTACAAAATAGAATTTATAAAAAGACTAATATCATATTTACTTCATTATAACATTAATATTATATTACTCAAACATACAAACATAAGTTGTTGTTATTGGTAACAACAAAGAAGACAATACAAATGCGTTATTTTTTAAAAAGAATAATTAAAATTTAATTATTTTTTAAACACGTTACGTGTCCACACACACACGTCTACATATTAAAAATGCTACCAGACGACGCTAGAGGAAAGAGAGGAATGAGGTATTAATATCACACTGTGCTCTTCACCTTGGGTAGAAGTCACGAAATAAACGTGGATTCACGGTCTAACGCGGACTTCGTTCTCCGCGTCACAAGTCGGAACTCATTCCTGGTCACTGTCATAAGGATAAGTAGGTCGTACCTATAACTACGCGTTCACAAAAGTTGTATCTGCATCGCTCCATAGAAATTTCATTTCCGCTGATTCAGTTTTGTTTTGCTGTTCGAATGACATTCACAGCCTTTTGTTAGTAATCGATTTGAAAATTGAACTTTAATTTGAAAGATGTCTTTGTTAATATTTATGAAAAATGTATTATTATCTAGTTTTAAGTAGCTGCAGACCACTGGATTAAATTTATACAATTTATATCTCCAACGAACAGTACAATGAGGTGACACATTTGGACGTCGGCAGCGTGTATGACATAATTTATTAGTGCTTGATAAACTGTCCTACTGCAGCTTATCTAAATACTGCTCTACCGTCCTTACGCACTGCTTCGCTTCCTTAAAGCAGTTTCTTCCCTACGATGTAGTCACAAATGACCCTGTTCTTAAAATATCTATGGACCTATTTGTTAATCATCATCATCATCCGTCATCGTCATCATTATCAAAGCTTCATGGATTAAGCAAAATTCTTAAGGTAGACCCAAGAGTATTGTTTCCAGACCGCTCTTTTCGAGGTTGTCCTTTCCCAAGCGATGTCTGTGAACGCCTGCCTGGAAATTCTGCCCCATTCATCCGTCCCAAATATCGGTACCACTGATACGTATATTTGGAGATCTCATTTACATTGAAGATATATTTAATTCTTCCCTAATTAATGTAAATTGTACTTGTTCCCGAAAACAAACTATACGGATACTTGTTATTTTTTTGGTCTGCTACTGTGTACCCAGCAACCCAGCGTAGAAATTTCATTTCCGCTGATTCAGTTTTGTTTTGCTGTTCGAATGACATTCACAGCCTTTTGTTAGTAATCGATTTGAAAATTGAACTTTAATTTGAAAGATGTCTTTGATAATATTTATGAAAAATGTATTATTATCTAAGTATCATTAAATAAAACTAACAATCTTCTATATTTCTGTGTTGAATACAAGTTGTTCGTAATCCTTCATGCGTTAAAAACGATGACATACATATATAATTTTTTCCCGAAACGTATTTATTACGATACAAATTTCCTAAAATAGTTTCGCATGCCGTGGTAGTAAAGGTAATGTAGAGTAACTTTGTAAACAGTCAGTGTAGGTACAGTAAGCAGTGAATCTTCTATAAATGATGACATTTTAAAGCGGGTTTTTTAGTATACGGTTTTGTAAGATGTTTCATAGTCAGATTTAAATAACAAGCTGTCAACTCCGCTTGGAGTAACAAGAGCGATACATTGAGTTATAACCAGATTATAGAAGACAAACAATAAATTAGGCACTGTTCGATCCGAAACCTCAAGGGCCATGATCTTAATTCACCCACCATAATCCTCTAATACGATATAGCTGCTAGATCATTGTATGGTACTCATAAACATGTACCATCTTCAACTAAAGATCGTTTGAGAATTTACTTAAATCGAGTATGTACGGAAAGCGTGTCAACGTCTTTGTTCCATTCCGGCTTCAAATAAAAAACACGTTTCATCACGTTTCGTTCAGATTACGTTTGTGTCAATAATCGATTTGCGTCTAGGGAAACGACAGCATCACTTCCTTACTTCGAAAAAACTCCATTGCGCAGAAGAAAGTTTTACGTAATGGCGCCGGGAGAAAGTGCGACAGAGAGGCCGTGTACCAAGTGCTGTTATTATTACATCAGGGACGCTGCCATTGTGCTGCATCATTGTATACCCTTCAAAATTCCGTTGCGTAATTTATCTAACACCGTTAGCTCATACGCTTACGTAACACATTACAGTCAACGGGTTCATTTATCATTTTTGCTTCCTGTTTGCATACTAAAGTCGCAATATTACTGTTATTTTGTGAAATCCGTTCACATATGTGCGGATAGATAGATACTAATCGCACAAACTGCATTAAAAACGTCTACAATTTAATTGAAAGAGAGCCTCTGGAGTCACGCGCCTGTTGTTGGTCAGGAAGGCAGATTCCGGCAGTTCACTTCCTACACTGCCGTATCGTTTGTAATAATCAATCACGCTAACCACGTCCTACATATAAACTAGATATAATTACCAGCTAATAACATGTTCTTATAATTCCCACCTGTTTATGAGTACTTCTTGCTTTTTCCACCCGGATGCTACTTGTGTAAACAACGATTATAAGCTTTGCATTCAATTATGGAGTAATCTCTCTCTCTCTCTCTCTCTCTATATATATATATAACAATCCTTTTTCAGACACATTTCTACAAATACACACAAAAACACAACGTCTATGATGTGTGTTGTAATTCATGAACCAAATTGTTGCAAGTAAATACAATATTAAATGTATAATAAGTAGATATTATAAATGTATAATAAATGACCACTTCCGGTTCCGGAAGCAACAGTTGCAACTCAAGAGTTGCAAACATTTCATTCGAAGAGTCATGACAACTAGTAAGCTCCCTGAGCTGCAAAACTCGATCACTATTTTGAACCAAGAACATTTATTATTACATAAATTTCGATGTTAGATTTTTTCAGTTACAAAAATCCGATTCATGTATTTCTTTAGTAATAATATAACAATTTAGAGCACCAATCATACCATAAACACTAAAAAATTGAAACATTTGCCTTTCAGTTTGCACCCTGCTGGATTGTTGAAATTTTTTCAAATTTTTTATCTACGATGGTCATTCAATAAGCAAACAGACAAACAGCTGTGGAGCAAAAACTTTTTATTCAATCAATACAATTTTTTTTTGTTAACTTTTCAACGTAATCTCCAGCAACGCCTATGCACTTGTCCCATGTCTTTACAAGCTTTTTTATTCCCTCAGCAAAGAATACATTACCTTCATGTCGAAGCCAGTTTTGGACTTTTTCCTTCACTTCTTCATTGCTGTTGAACTTGACACCACGCAAAGTCTCTTTGAGTGGGCCAAACAAGAAAAAGTCAGATGGGGCAAGGTCAGGGGCTATAAGGGGGATAAGGCAGGATCTCCTAGCCTAATTTTTTTATTGTTTCGAGCGTCAGTTTTGCCGTGTGTGGGTGGGCATTATCGTGAAGAAGAATCACACCTTTCCTTAACTTTGTTCACAATCATGTCAGAATAGTACTGACTATTGATGGTTCGCTGGTCTTGTAGGTAATCACAGAATATTGGGCCTTGGGAGCTCCGAAAGATGGTTAACATCCCCTTACCAGCCGATGGCTGGGTTTTGAATTTCTTTTTGGCGGGCGAACTGGGATGCTTCCACTCCATGCTTTGTCGCTTTGACTCAGGTTCAAAATAGTGAATCCAAGTTTCATCACACGTTAAAATTCTTTTAAAAAATTCAAAAATCTTATAACAGAACGCTGTTCTTCGAAAGTACTGTCCTCAAGAGGACACGCCATCGTAAATAAAACTGTATTGGTTATGTTTATTCAATATATTACTGAACATCTGATCAAAACTCACAACGACGTTGCCAGGTAACACTACTGAAAATTTCAATCAGCTGCTACAATTAATTTATTCTCTACAGCTGTTTGTCTGTTTACTTATTGAATGACCCTCGTATTTTTTGGACCCTGTAGTCCCAAAATGTCGAAATTTCCAAAACTTAACACTACATTTAGATGTTAGTTAAGATTATCCCCAATTTGATACCTTACATGAATTTTTGCGATTTTATCAAAAATTTCACCCACTTTCGGGCCCTACAAACCTACATAAATATAGTAATTATCTGGTGTGTTTGTAACAAACATAACTAAATAAGTCAAAGACCAGTCACGGTATTTATAGTGAAGTGTTTTTTAATGCGACTTTGGCCTCAGCAACTAAAGTTTGTATTTGCAGTCGTACTGAAGGAGACGATATTTCCGTTTATTTTCGTTATTCCTTGAGTCTTTTACAGGAGTCCTCATCGTCTACCGAATGTTATATTGTACGTTATATGACTTTATATCCTCGACTATAATTTATACACTTGAGGAAAATATTCATCAACTTAAAAGGATCTCATAGCGTTTTTAAACACTTTTATATAATGCTATTATACGATCACAGTGTCCATGACTTAAAAGTGGAGACGTTATCGACCTATGCATTAAACATTCCCGGATAACACTGACTCGTAGTTACAGTAGGCCCCTATATTGTAATTGCTTTAAATTCTTTATTAACGATGCTATTGTTAGTAATATATACTAATTAGAATATATTCCTGAATTCTGGACGTGATGACTACTTCGTCTCCACATTAACCTCTCTACGGCATTAAATTACCATTTCCACCCTACTTACAGGCAGTAGTGGGAGTAAGATTCTATGCCACTCTGGAAACCTGAATTGAAAAGGTTAGTCCATTACAAATTGCCGAGGTCTCGACTTTTTCTCCCTCGTGCATTTACAAACTCTACCGGTCACATTCCTCTACACAAAACTATGATTGATGCTTATTTAATTGTGATTCGTTGCACTCTATTTAGGCCTGCTTATTTATTTAATTGCTTTTGCATCACTGAATACTGACACTACTAACACGTGGATGTGCCCACGGCCCCCAGATAGAGATTGTTTTTAATGTTTTATTAACTTTCTTCCAGATGGTAAAGGAAGACACGTGTATTGTAAAGTACAGCTGTACTCTGAGCGAAGAGACCCAAAGACTTGCTAAGGAGCAACTGCGGGAAGATGATGATACCAGGGAACACGCGTTACATCAGATGCAGGAATGGGTGAAGCGCAATCCACGCATTGAGCGCTGCCGTATTGGTGAGTAGACCTATGTCATGCCTTACAACTATGCTTTTTAAAACAATATTGTGCCACGCTCTCCCCCCCCTCTCTCTCTCTAACAGCTGTACGAAATGAAAAGAAATTTTAAAAATTATTTGTGGAGACACAATTAAATATTTTACTTAGCATCGATAACTTTTGAAAAAAACGAATTAATTACTGTTTACGACGTGGTAACACTACATTTTCACATTTTTTAATAAAACTATTATCTAACTGCATGAAATCAAGGTCGGTTGTTGTAACATTCCTATGCATGTTAAACGTAGCCTACATTAAAATGTTCTGACTCATAACGCTAATGAGAAAAAATTCTGTAATACATAAAGAACAATAAATTAATTTAAATGTACGTTACAATAAATCAATAGATAAAGTTGAATTTTGGAATATCCATATTTTGCTGCAAATAAAAATATTTAAAAATTTGAAAACACCAGTTACATTCAAGCGAATCAAAGTAAACAAATACATTGGTACGAAAACGTTATTTATTTTTCTTAACATAAATAAATAAAACTTTTCTTTATGCAAGTTTCTTTACACATCAACATACAATATGTACAAACGAAACGATTGTTCTATTTGATGTGTGTGTGTGTGTGTGTGTGTGTGTGTGTGTGTGTGTGTGTGTGTGTGTGTGTGTGTGTGTGTGTGTGTGTGTGTGTGTGTGTGTGTGTGTGCTATAGACAGACAGACAGAGAGCGCGATTCAATAAACATCCATAGTACGTACAATAAACATCGCATTTATTCGTACATTAATGTGTTCAATAACGAATTAGTTTTACACTGAGAAGTCATAGCATTAATGAAGACAGTATTTAACAAAATTGTAAAAATAATTACGTCTTTTCTTTTAAATACTTAATAGATTTCGATGCCAAAACGAATTCAACCTGTAGTTTTTATTCTCATTTTTCAGATAGCTAATGAATTTTTATACAGGCCTAAATACGATAATTTATATAGTAGTTTAGAGTACATATTAGCACTCTTACCCCTCGACCTACTCACGTACAATATCCTGTCGTCACAGCGTATAATGGGATCTAGAGACGATAGTTTGCTGATACACAAGAAAGATTAGTCACTTAATCACAACCGAACGTCTTATGATTGCCTGCTTGAGAAGTAAAAGCTGCGGTTACAAAGGTATCCGTTTCAAATCGTCGCATAAATTCACAAGTTTTATTTTAAATAATTTATGAAAAGTACACATATTTAGCAAAAGTACAGCTTAACAAAATTTGATGTTACATAGAAAAACCTGTCGACTTAACATTTTTACAATAATCCACGTAACTTGTGCGTTATTTTCTTTAACGCCTCAAGTTGTTTAAACTTTTTCTAGTTAAATTTAGTACGTAAAAACAACAGAAACGCAAACGCCTACAGATAATACAGATAAACACAAAGATCAAAGTATGAAATTATCGTATGCAAAAATTGTAACCCTGTATGTTTAAGTTAATTATATCCAAATTGTTATAAAGAACATGTATTTAACAAAATGGTTACAATAAACTGAAAAATCATAAAGATATCATTTTTCTATTATACCATACAGGACGCTGCAGAAATATATGCAATTACATACAAGCAATCACATTACATTGTTTGTCTGTGGAACATACGGGTAGATCTAACACACGCGTAGTAGGCCTATACTAGTTTCAGAGTTCAAATAAAAATGACAGCTGACTGAGCGAGGCAGTTTTAAAGACTTATCGAACCGAACGGAAGGATTAGTAACCTTGATTCGGCATCCGTGATAGCCATTAGGATGAAATATTCGGTTGTTATTTAACGATAATGAATAGTCTGGTACAGATACGAAAGTAACGTGCCTACAGCGCCCGTGCGCCAGTACTGATAAACACGTGTTCTGTGCGCCGAGCCTGTCTATGCGTTGGACGTGGTAACACCTAGTTGTATATCTGCCTATCTGCTGTTTTCCAACCCCATAGCCAACACAGGTGGTCCAACGAAAATTTGTACAAATCAGTTACAGTAGGCCTACAGACATTATCCCAGGACTAGTAAGCTCCCAGAGCTGCAGAACTCGTTAACTGTTTTGAACAAAATATATTTATTACTAGTTGTTACCTGCGGCTTCGCACGCGAATATTTGACTTTTAATAAGTATATTAATATAATTTTTATTGTCTATGTCTATATGGCGTTCTGTCAGCTCGTATAACAATTTTGTACTTATTAGTCAAATTCTCTCCAAAGCTGTTTTCAACAAATGTACTATTTTAAATTGTACTAAATTATTATTGTTTCTGCAACAGCCTTTGGAGATTTAAAAGTACCCGTTATAAAGCCTTTGGATATATTTATAAAGTACCTGTTAAATAAAAAACGCTAAATTCTTTATTTTAAGTGTTACTGTGTTAGAAGCATTGTATAACACATTAAACGTTGTTTTCCTCAACTATGGCTTTTATTTATTTCAGCAGTAAACTAAAAACCAAAAACCGTTGTCACCTAACCTCACAAATGAAAACAACACGTATTTTACCTTTGCATTAAGTAATAGGACAATTTACAATTAGCACACTTCTTCTTTTCCACATCGTAATATATCAATACAATCGCATATTATATAAAACATCGAAAATGTACTGCAGGAATGGATAAATGTACAGTTCCGATGCCGCTAAGTATCATTTGTTTATTTACTTGTTACTATGGTAATTAATTCTGGTCTCCATGGTGTTGTTGATATCTTTATACGCGTCAACGAAAAGGCATAATTAAAAGGGCGTGAATCGTGCGAACGCGGCATATCGTGTTCAGTGTCACTGAATCGTGTTCAGTACCCATACATCCTCAGACTTTGAGTTATATACATATATTATAACATCGCCAAATTCAGATCATATTTGATATCTATAAGTATGTAAGAAATGCAAAAAAGTAATATATTTTAATAAATAAATAATGAAGAGAATAAAAATATAAAATGTAATTAAGAAAGAAGGAGGAAGAATGGTAAACCAAAAGTGATTTTTAAATAAAATTACAGACTAGACTGACAGACAAATGACTTTGACCCAACCTCAGAGATTGGCCAGATAAAAACCAAAATAAAGTGAAACAAGATGGAAGTGAAGGAGAAGAAAAATGAAAATAAAAAGGGAACAAACCAACTATAAAGGAAATAAAGTGAAACAAGATGATAAAACACAGACATATAGTATAGAATAGGGAAGGGAGAAATGATACAATCAAATATCATAAAGGAAACGAAACCAGTAAATAACCAATATAAAAAATAAACTGAACTGAAAATAAACTTTGTATTGACTAAGTGACAAATGTAATTCATAATTAATAAAACCCCGATAAATAAAAATACACTAACCCAAGAATTAGGAGTATATGTAGGCCTAAGTAAGAAATCTAGAAAGACATGAACTTATTAGATATAAATAATATTTGTAAAGAAAGAGAGAGATAGTGAGATAGTGAGAAATAAACTGAAAGTAACTAAGTGACAAAGAAAAATAATAATAGGGATTACCCACTAATAAACACTTAAAATAAAAAGTTTAAGAAGTGCCAATAGTGAAAGTGTAAAAACCCCAAAATAATGAGTGAATCAGTGATAAACACTAATTAGTTAAAAGTGAAGGTGATGAATAAAAAAGGATATTGTAAATGATAGTATGATAAAAAATAGTAATAGATAAGAAAACACTTAGTAAATCAATGATAAAACACTAAATGATTTAATAGTGAACTTATAAGAATTGTATTGTTAATGGTAATTAAAAATAGTATTTAGATTAGATATAAATGAAGGATACGATGTTATTCAGGGGAGAAAGCCCATGTAAGGTAAACAGTTTGTGTTACCATGGATTGGAGAAAGAGATTAGTAAAAAAAATAAGAAATTAAGAATGCAATCAATAAACACCCTGTGTTATAAGGGATAATAGATTAAGTAAGTTTAAAAGGAGTCATGATGTTTCTCACCCAAAATAATAGTAAAGGAATGAAATGTATGTTAAACCAACAGTACCTAATAACTGGTAAAGAATTGTTCATTTAAATTTATGAATAGGATATGGCTGAAGGAAGCATACAGTCCATAGGCCTAGTTGTTATATTTTATGTAATAAAGAATAGTAAATAATAGCCATAATGTTGACAATGGCAAGTTAAATAAATAAGCAGATAAATCAATTCAGAAATAATAAACACTAGAAAATCAGTTAGGAAATAATTGACAAACCAAGATATAGAAAATAATCTTGACACATAATCAGTACACAAACAAATTCAAGACACAATAACCAATAAACGAATCAATTATAACAACAAAACAAAACACTTTAGAGTAAAATGAGATATAATTTGTATAAAATAGGAAAAAATAATCAATGGCTACTTAGGCCTAGGAAATGCCTAACTGTCAATAACAAATAACTGCAAATTGTATAAAATCAACTAGGAAATTAACAAATTCAAGGCGAGTAAATAGCCAAGAATAATTTGTAAATCATTTTAAAAGAAAAATGTTAGAATAAGGACTTAAATCAAAGGAGAAATGTAATTACCAAATATTAACATAAATGTACAACATTAATATTTTGAAGAACCCAACCTTAAGGGATATCAAAATAATCTTTGAAAGGAAATAATAACAGTAGTGATAATATTTAATATGTAGGGAAGAAGACAGAAGAATAAAAGCAATCAGAAGAGATACAGCTATTTTGAATAAAAATTCAAATGTGATAACAATGGTTATAAGTCAAAATTAACCAATCAGAATTCATTTGTAACCATGACGACAGACGTTGGTTACGGATTTACCGTTAAATTTCATTACTCGTAATGTGACGCTCTTGCTGAATAGACGCCAAATCGTGAACGATCAAAATTCTAATTTAAAACATCAAAATAGTAAACGAAATTACCACCACTGAACAAGAAGGAAGCAGACGATGACTGAAACCATTTAACCGATGTCGAAGACCAATCAAATAAAAAAGAAATGAATAAATTGCTCCGATTAATTTGAAAAAGATGCCAGACGCCCTAGACAATTGAAAATTAAATATGATTGCAGCCTAATTCCTTTTTACCAGATCAACCGAGTACACCCAGTCTACTGATGTGTTAAGTATCATTTAAATTACCCAAATTTCCGAATAAACTCACTTTAAATATTTCTCACAGTAATCTGAACTCTCACTAAACTGCACATCATTTCTTTCAAAGATTAAATAAAAAAATAAGATACTGAAAATTTGTCAACTTGTAAAGTTAACCTGTTGTTAGTTTACGAAATTTTGAAACACTTTTACTACACTCCAAGAACAAGTTATAACTACACATTATATTATTTAAGTATAAATGATTTAAGGTAGTGTATTTTTATTGTTGTAATCATTAATAATCCTTTTATCGTAATCACAAGAATCCAAGACGTTTGAACGAAAATATTTGTATACTACTTCCACAGACGCCATCCTTGAATGTCTGTTACGTTCAAAGATCGATTTGTCAAACCCAGAGAATTGTCTCATGTAAATTACCGGTGCAAATGTATTACAAAAGAAAACATAATTTGTGTTAACCTGAATAATTAGTAATCAACAAATAATAAACAAGTACTGAGTGTAACCACTGTGGTGTAATTTCATTAGGATGGTGTATTATAATTTGTGTACATTTTAGAGAACAGTTAGTATTGACGGCAAGCGCTCACATAGCCAACTCAACGAACTACTGGCCCGATTCAGACGGCCAAGTCGAGTGGGGAACAAATTGAATTCTCCACACCGCCTGAGCTGCGCTTGTCATATCATCATAAAATTTTTTGATTGTTTTAATTAAACAATTTGGCGCCACCCGGGATTTTCACACCCCTAGTGAACAACAGGTAAGGACTTCGATACCTGGTTATTCGTACGTTCGCGACGGACAAAATCAGCGTAAGTTACGTTCCAAAGCGACGACGGATGATAAGACACGTTACACCCATTACACTCTGACACTTTTACATCTTACAGAATTTGTTTAGAACGACGATAGACGGTGGTTAGAATATATATATATATATATATATATTGCGACAGTACAAATAAGTGATGTACTGAGCATTGAATATAAAATTTTAAATATACCTAATAAACTGTAAATAATTAATAATGTATTAGAAATAAGCATGTCAGGGATTGCAAGCTTGGCTCAGACAAAAATATGAACAGGTGTTTCGACCTGAATCGACGTGCACACACACACAAATGTAACTGAAAGTGTGTACACCAGTATTTTGCTAGTGTGTGTGAACGCAGGTCTATGCAGGCGAGTTTACCACCCCAAGATGAATAATTGCATAATTACTGTTTTTCAGTAATTATTCATAAACTATAATTAAGAAGTAAAATCCAAAAACACAATAAAATGTAAGAAAATTTACTAAATACTGTGTATGAAAACCATGTGAAAGTGCCACACCGTACGAGTGTAATAGTGAAATAACTGTGTACAAATCGAAAGGGTTAAGTTGCAATGTCCAAAATTACAGTGAACATGTGTTATAAAAATAGTTATAAGATAAGTATAAGAGTATACTTACAGGACTCTGCAATTCACAGAAATATAAGAAATAGCGAAATTGACAAAGAGTGGGGGAACTGAACCCAAAGACAGTTTCTGACATGTCGATTTCGTACCACTGCAGGTGTTGACCAAGACATGGGTATAAATAGGACACACAAGCTACAGTGGTTCTTTTTCTTAAATCATCCACGGTGCAGCGGGAGCTTCTGCCCGTCCGCACAGAATATTTAAATTTTTGTAAATAGTTTCATCCTTCCAGTTACATACACTTATGTAACTGGATTGTAAAACAAACAATTTTTAAGTAGTAACAAAATTACATAAGAAGATCCACATAAGAAGATCAACTGACGTCCGAAACAGCACGAGGAGAAGTTCCAGAGAGCGATACGACGCTGGACAGACAGAGAGAGAGTCGACGCTGGACAAGAGGAGAAGAGAAAGGCGACGCTGGACAAGAGAGGAAGTCGAAGCTGGACAAGAGGAGAAGAGAGAGTCGACGCTGGACAAGAGGAGAAGAGAGAGGCGACGCTGGACAAGAGGAGAAGAGCGAGTGATGCTGAAGTTCGAGACGAGGACGATTACAGAGGGATCCAATAACTGAGTATGATTGACGACGATAAGGTGATAAACAACTTATTTATCTCTTAATCGAACAATTAACGTAAAGACAATTAAGGACATTCTTGTTCTATTTAAAAGTAAGAGTCAATGTTTATTGTAAAATTTGAATTAAAATCATAGATGTTATTGAAATAAGATTAACGTAAACAAGAGCTCAAATTAGTATTGAAATGAAAAGAATACAAAGCATTTAAGTAAAAATTAGCGTTTGATATAAATCAGTACTGAGAAACAAAAGATAAATTCAGTAACTATTGATATTTTTGAGTTACATTGCAATATATAAGAAAATATTTAAATATTGATATTTTGAAACACACTAATTGACTGAGTAGTCTGGAAATGAGATTTTTCGTTAATACAATAATTAGTAGAATAGAATATTTAGTCAGTAAGGATGTACATAGCATAAGCCTTACGGCATAATAACGAAATAATAACGAATGTTTTAAGTCGAAGTAAGTGCCATGTGCACAAATTTTAATAATATCAAACAAATTTGAAATACCGTTACAAGTTACATAGAGTTCTTATTACAGATACACCTGAAACCCAAATTAAATGTTATATTGTTACATAATTTATCGCTCTTGAACGTGAGGCCAGACACGCCTAATTTTATGTATATCGTATCGTTGCATAAGAAATATCGCTTCCAACGTGGGGCATCACAAATTTATATTATATTTACTTATGCAGTTGTATCGTTGCAATATATATATTACATTTAATAATTATAACTAATTTTACCTCAAGATGTTATTTTTCCTTATTTGGAACATGTTTCGAGAGTTCATGTGCTCTCATCTTCAGCCTTCGCGATCTTTTGTCTGGTGAAGTATTTGTGTGTTGGCTGCTGGATGCTATTAAGGTTGTTTGTTGGTCTTTGGTATTCTAAAGTTGTATTATTGTGTGTTATTGTAGTATATGTATTTGTATTTTGTGTATTTTCGATGTTGAGTGCTTCGAATATTGTGTCATGTTTTGTATTGATTTGTATTTGTTCAAGTATTAGTTTGTTTTGTGTTTTATGTTTGTATATTTGTAAATTTTCCCAAATGTTCATTATGGTGCCTTTGTGTGGTATATGTTTTATTAGTGATACATTGGTTATGTCTGGGAATTCATGTCCTGTGTTTATTGCTTGTGTGGCTAAATTGGACTTATATATTTCTGGTTTTTTGTATGCGTTTAGGTGTTCAAAATAACGTTTTTTCAGCTGTTTTTTTCTTTGTCCTATGTAACATTTATTGCAATCTTGGCATTCAATTTTGTATATAACGTTAGTTGTTGTATTATCTTTGTTGTGTGAGCTATTTAGATTTTGTAATTTATTTTTATTATTATTACTTTTGTATGCTATTTTTATATCTGTGTTTTTAAATAGTTTTGTTAGTTTTGTCATTTTATTATTTATGTATGTGAATGTGGCCCATTTTTTGTTGTTGTTATTATTTATGTGTTGTTCATTTCGATTAATTCTTAATTGTTCAGTTTTTATTTTATATTTGATTTTATTTTCTATTTTGTTCACAATATTTTTATTGTATCCATTTTCATAACCAATTTGGTATATTATATTTCTTTCTTTGTCAGTTTCTTGTTTGTTTAGGGGAATTTTGTGCATTCTGTTAAATAGCGAATAGAATGCTGCCATTTTATGTTTTGGTGGGTGGTCAGAATGGTTAGGTATAATGATGTTAGTGGAAGTTGGTTTTCTATATATTGCATATTGTATGTGGTTGTTGTATCTTGTGATGGTTATGTCTAAATAGTTGATTTTGTTATGTTTTTCTTTTTATTCTGTGAATTATATTTTAGGATGTATGTTATTGATTTGTTTCAGTATGTTCTCTGCATTTGTGTTTTTGTTATTTGATACATATAGCCCATCATCTACATATCTTATCCATATGCCATTTGGGTCATGTGATTTTATAATATTTTGTATTTTGGTGTCTATGTGTTGTAGGAATATTTCTGCTATTATGCTTGATAATGGTGATCCGATTGCTAAACCTTCTTGCTGTTGATAAATTTTGCTATTAAGTTCAAAGTAATTTTGTTTTAGTATTAGTTGGAGGCTATTTTTTATTTCGGTTAAATATTGTTTGTTTTCATTTTATTCTTTAAGTCTGTTTATTATTATGTCTATTGTTTCTTCTACTGGGATGTTGGTGTACATGTTTGTGATGTCATATGATGTGAAAAATGTATTTTCATTTATATTTATTATTTGTAGTTTGTCTATTAATTCGTATGTATTTTTTATGTTATGATGGTTATTTGTTAGACGGTTATTTTTTAGTTTTTGTGCTATTATTTTTGCTATTTTGTATGTAGGAGCTTTTTTTAAGTTGATTAATGGACGTATTGGGTTGTTTAATTTGTATATTTTTATTAGGCTATTCATTATAGGTGGTTCTGGATTATTATTTATATTTATGTCTGTGTTTTTATTGTTGAAAATGTTTTTAGTTGTTTTTATTAGTTTTATTGTTTGTTTAAGATAGTTTTCTGTTGGATCTTTATTTAGTTGCATGCATTTATTATTGTTGATGAAGTCTTCGGTTTTTTTTTATGTAGTCTGCTTTATCAATGATTACTGTTGCTTGACTTTTCTCTGCTTTAGTTATTATTAAATTATTGTTCTTTACTTTATTTTTAATTTATTTTATTGTTTTATTGTCTTTCTTTTGTTTATCTTTGTTTTTCATTTCGCTAGTGATTATTTTTTTAATTATATGTGTTGCTTCTGTTCTTTTTTCTTCTTGTATATTGTCTTTTATTAGGTTAATGGCAAATTCTGTTTCTACTATTAAATTTTCTAGATTTTTGTTTGTATTTTGAGTTATGTCAGTTTTTGACATATTGTTTAAATATTCTGTTTCTTTTTTGTTAAATTCTGTATTGCTAAGGTTAATGGTTCAAGGGTAAAATGTGTGTTTAGTTTTGTTTTTTGTTCTTGATTTTGTTGTTGTTGTTTTAATGTGTTGAGTTTTTTGTTGATTGTAATAGTCTTTTGGTTTTTTTGTACTACAACAACTAACGGTATATACAAAATTGAATGCCAAGATTGCAATAAATGTTACATAGGACAAACAAAAAAACAGCTGAAAAAACGTTATTTTGAACACCTAAACGCATACAAAAAACCAGAAATATATAAATCCAATTTAGCCACACATGCAATAAACACAGGACATGAATTCCCAGACATAACCAATGTATCACTAATAAAACATATACCACACAAAGGCACCATAATGAACATTTGGGAAAATTTACAAATATACAAACATAAAACACAAAACAAACTAATACCAGAACATATACAAATCAATACAAAACATGACACAATATTCGAAGCACTCAACATCGAAAATACACAAAATACAAATACATATACTACAATCACACACAATAATACAACTTTAAAATACCAAAGACCAACAAACAACCTTAATAGCATCCAGCAGCCAACACACAAATACTTCACCAGACAAAAGATCGCGAAGGCTGAAGATGAGAGCACAGGAACTCTCGAAACATGTTCCAAATAAGGAAAAATAACATCTTGAGGTAAATTTAGTTATAAATATTAAATGTATTATATACATCAAGGAACGGACTGTAGCAGAAAGTGATTGAATATATATATATATATATATATATATATATATATATATATATATATATATATATATTACAACAATTCAACGTTATTAAATGTAAGCGTGTCGTGCCACACGTTGACGGGCGACAAAATTATAACAATAAAAATAACGTGTATGTGTAATTGGGGTTCAGATGTAATTATAATAAGAGTATTATATTTATGAGTATTTAAAATTTTATATTTATTGTTTACTCAATCTTATAAATAATAAACATCATTAATAATCTTCGGTCACGATACTGCTCATTATTAAATGTTTATCTCTTATACTATGCAGTGTTACACATATTTAAAAAACCCTCTTACATCTAGACATGTTAATAATCTTAATCTAGACATGTTAATAATTTGATTTTATAATAAAATATAAAATTAAAAAGTAATTTGAATTTAATTCATATCTGACCTCAACTCTCTCAGTCTATACCAATGTTTAAAATTAAATTTAAATTTATTAATTACTTTTAGACTGGCATTTGTTTTATATTCACATTTAAATTATTCTTTTCTATAATGCAAATATCAAATCAATTTAAATATTTATTTTGATAAACAAAATCTACTCTCTCAACTTTAAATTCCTTTTTTTTATTATTTCTTTATATGCGATCGCTCATTGTTACGACTAAACATTTATCTACATTTCTAAAATATTATTTCTAATTATAATTTTTCTTTGTTTTAATTTATTGTCTTTTGATATAGTCTTTATGAGCTCTTTTAAAAATCATTTAAAAATGCATTATGCATGTCACCTCGAGTTCTGATGATCTTACGACTTATTGGCGGGGTCCAGCGTTGTCCAGAGTTAGTTTTCCATTCCTCCTGGCCTGGCGTGGTCCTGGATACGTCTAGAGTCCAGCGTCGTTCTCCAGCAGTGTGTGGTCCTGGCTACATCTAGAGTCCAGCGTTGTTCTCCAGCAGTGTGTGGTCCTGGATACGTCTAGAGTCCAGCGTCGTTCTCCAGCAGTGTGTGGTCCGCTTCAGAGAGTTGTTATCTGCTGCAAGGTAGATCTTAAACATCATCTAACGTCCAGCATCCCTCGTCGCTCTGGTAGCTTCTCCGTAGATACTATTGGTAGACTTAAACGATCCCGGTACTTTACGTTTTCCGGAATATTGTCACGTAATTAACGAACGTTTTATTCTTTCGTTAATGAGACTTGTAATAAAATTAAAACTGTTCTGCCGACGGACAGCATGTCCGACTGCAACTGTGTCTTGAAATGAAGAGAAGGGTTTTCGGTCGAACCCTCAATTTATACCCTCTCGAGATTCCGCGCCAGTTGGCTCCAAAATCGTCCTGTCGATACCTGCAGATCGCCTGATAGCCCCCACTCCCGAACCGTTTCATCTATTTGCAATAATTAGCAAATAGCAATGTTTTGCACGGAATCGAGATAGCACAATCATAGCTAATTCGATTAAGCACTCACTGTATTAATTTGAGCGTCATAGGGTAATTTGCGTATTTTTTGGCACGTTTATTTCGCACTGACTTCGCGTAGCATGTCCTATTAACGTCATTTTTTCACTGGGGATAACTATAAAATTTATACACACTTTGGTGCCTTTGGTTTGTTTATACACTAATTAGTTTTCGCACAGTGAATTAAAATAATTATTTTATTTATTACTTGGGGCGGGTAGCTGAGATTCCTGTCTGTACATGCATCACTAACACACACAAGATACACGCGTAACACACATACAATTGAGCAGGTGTTCTCTGCTTGTCGGAACAGGTTAATTTCTCCCCTAATCTAACGATGAAATATTTTTACGATCTCAGACCTGTCCATTTACCATTACTTATAATAATTCTACAAATTTTATATTTATTCAAATTAATGCCTAATACACCATATGGCTGTATCGTTGGATTATATATATATATATATATATATATATATATATATATATATAAAACGTTAGTTAAATTTCAGTATCAGACAATTTTTTATATTATCAGAAAAATTATGCAAACCAAACTACTCTACTGTTCTATTAGTAACATAAGTATACATCAGACAATCATAAAATAAATACTAAAATTTACAAACTACTACATTGGTTTTTTAGAAATTTGTATCCATAATACCTAATGACAAATTATTTCGTCATAGCTTTTCAGTTTATGTATCTTTCCGTAGATATCTATAGGCCTATTTCTAACATTATTTAAAAATATACATAACTGATAACAAAATATAAATTTTTTCTTTGAAACATGGTTTACGAACTTTTAAAAGCGATACAAAATTTGCAATGAGTGTTGAAACACATTAATGCTGTTAAGTTACTGCACATACCAAATACAGAGCTATAGATACAGATTTGTATTTTCACTAAAACTACATGTAACTTTATCCCCAAATAAACTTTTACAATTTTATTAAAATTTTGAATTCTATTTTCGCCCCCAAAGTTAAAAAAATGTCATAGTAAACGTTACATTAGACTTTCTCGTTAAAATTTCCTTTGCACTACAACTCGGCTGGATTTTAGACATTTTTAATCTCTTTTTAAGGCCCTGGTGTCCTAAAATTTTTAAATTTCGAGAGACGTATACTATATTCAAATTTATAATACTATAAGTAGATTTTTCCGGTTTTATCAAACTTTGTACCCACTTTCTGGGCCTTGGCGTCCTAAAATTGTGAAACTTTTAATAATAAACATTATAATCAAATTATGGTTAAAATTTCCTTAAGTCTGTTAAACTATATGGATTTTTGCGATTTCTTTCACCATTTACCTTCTGTCCCCTACTCTTTGGAGATCAGTCTAAAAAAAACTCTGTACAATAAAAGTACGGACATGCACGTAAAGTTTTACGAAAGTCGGTTGATGCATTCAAAAGTTATCTTGCTACATACCCCAAATACGTCGACAGGTAATTACATGCCAAACGGTCGAGTTTTAACTGAGGACTCGCTTCGCTCCTTCAGTTAAATATACGTTACGACGTAGTTATTGGAGTACTTTTAGGAGTAGAATACAAAGAGAATACGTAATTTTGTTTCTTTTCTGTCGTTCACACGAATCTAAAAATTAGTTTGAATATTGTACACTGAATAGGTTTCAACTTCTATTTTGGTATTTGGATCGTAAAGTGGCTGGATCGCCCGCCGATATGTGGTAGACCTCCATGTTCAGTTCTTCTCGCACTATTTTTTTGGAGCTTTATAATACATTTGATACCACTGTTTCTACCAAAGTTGGCGCAAAATATAATCCTGCGATGTAGGCCTACCCTCGTCACCCTGATATTTTCCTTCGTACACCCAGAAAGTAACACATTCATTTGAACGTTTAACCCTGTACACTGATAGCCCTCGTGAAAAAGTATATGTATTCCTTTCTTCGAAGTAATGACCTTCATTTAGATTAAAATTTAGTTGACGACTTAACGCTACTGAGTTACAACGATTGTCAAACCACGGACTAAGGAAAAGTGCAAATAACAAGCTCATCTACGTGTCATATGGTCAGCGCATTTAAGGTATGCGCCTAGATAACCATACTAGTGAGCTTTGCCTTCTTATCAGTCTGCTTACATTCAACTTCCTGTGTTTACGCGCGCGCGCGCGCGCACACACACACACACACGTATATATATTGACACAATACATATATTTGCCCAGGGCGGTATGTTTAATATGTAATTAGCACAGAAAGTATAAGGAACAGTTTTAGACAGTTTTGTGCAAGAAAATGCAGGAATTGACAAAATCTGACCTGTCGAAAACGTACACCTGCCGCCGTGTAAGATACAGCATGTGTGTGTGAGCCATCTGTGACCTGTTTTGAACGACGCGATGGGGTGATGTGCTACGAATTGTTTGTTCCAATTATTCAGGTCTTAACAGGATTATAATAAACTAATTACTTGTGTTAAACCTGTACGCAAAGACTTACTCCAATTATAAAGACATTAAGACATTACATTAAGGGATTTTTAACGAGTATGTCAATGTAAAATTTATTTCCAGAGGTGCAATATTAAGGATGCTATTTAATTAATATTAATTACTAGTGTAATTAAAGAGTAATTAATATGTGTGGTATATATGAGTGACCAGAGAAAAATTACGCAAACAATGAGATCGCTCATGTGACGAATATGGTCGTAAGTTCGTGATAATTAACCAAAAAGTGAGTGTAATAAAAAGGACGCTCTGGAGCGAACTGACCATCTCTAACCTGTCGAAAGCAGGAATGTTCCTGTCAAATCGCCACCAGTATAAATACCACTGGCAACTTTGGGCGATCAGACACTCGGACTCAACAAATCTACAGACGACGTTACGCTGGCCTTGCAGATCGACCAGGACACACACACTGTACCACACTCACACCAAGACGTAAGGAGGAACGCTGGAGCATCACTAACAGCAACAACACTTAGAGACAAAAACCACAGCAGCAGAATCATCATCATTATCATCAACATCATCATACTCTCAGGATTCTGGACACACACACACACACACACAACGGTAACAGCAGAGATATGCAGGTGATACAAAAACAATTATATTTTATTGTGAAGAGAGCTCTCGAAAAAGAACTTAAATATGAATATAATAATTAGAGTTTTAAGATTAAATAATACTTAGATAAGAGAGTAAGTTAACAAGCAAATCTAGTAAAGAAATAATAATCTTTTGTAGTATTTTTTGGGTGTGTCAGTATAAGTCCATAATAGGTTGGAAGTAAATGGTAGATTAATTTATTTTTGTTTATAGCAACAATAAATTCATTCTTGAAACTTAATCTTGTTTTGTTTGTAACCGAGTTGCTATCAGTATTTAAAAATTGAGTTAATTTCAGACACACAGAAATAAAAAGAATTTAAATAACTTTTTTAACATGTTGTTTAGTCAATAAGATTATATGGGTGTTTATTTTTGTGCGGTATGTTATGAATAGCATTGCAGGTTACAGTATATTTGTAACACTTATAAAGGTAAATATTTATGTGTCTAATGTTTGAAATTTTAATATTGAAATATTTTTTTCTGTTAATTAATAAATCTTAGAATGATTATTTGAAACGATTTTAAATGATTTATTTCATGTCAACATCTCACTCGTCTTTAAAAACTATTTAATTATTGTGCAACTACATATACCGTACTTAACGCAACGAGAGAAACAAATCCTGCGACCTGGCCGGTGTAATACATATTTAGTTGCGTTGAGTACATGGTAATATATTTGTATAATTGTTGTAACGTTGCAATATATATATATATACTTGACTAAATAAATTTTCCTATATTGCATAATTCAAACGTATACGCAAGTGCTGTGTAATAAACCCGTTTGTATATTTAAAAAAGAGTTACTACTATATTAGCGTAACAGCTAAAAAAAAACTAGGAAAATAACCTAAAAATTAAGAGATTAACAAAATTCGTCAACTTTTTTGACCCTCTGGGGAGGGAAGTCCGGTTCCATTCGCCCCTGTCTCTTCGTCACCAATCGTATTTTAATTTTCTTAATCACAGTTGTGTTTAACCAGTTTCTTGTATTCTCTCCACAAATTTATTCGTCCTAAAAATGAGAAATCCTGAGATAATAAACCAAATCCTGACACTTATTTGCTACAGAGGCATGTGTAAAAGCATTATTACACGCATAAAAAAAAACTTTAAAATGAAAGTTACATGCTTCTTAAAAATGTATAAGACAATATTCATCCGTTTCATTTAAACAGCAGCAAACCTGAAATACTTATCTACTTTTATAGTTTCTGCGGAAATAAGTGATTTGATTTCTCATATCAGACACACAGAAACACACACACACAGAGCCCTACTTGTAGTCTGAGAATAAAACTGTGAGATCTGTAGTTATGTATGATGTATAATTATTAAATATATTTATATTGAAATTACCTCAAGATATTTTATTTTCCTTACTAGGAACATGTTTCGAGAGCTATTGTGCTCTCATCTTCAGTCTTCGCGATTCTGCTTCTAGTGAAGTACCTATGTGTTGGTCTGTCGCCATTGTGGTCTTCTGTTGGTTTCTGGTATCTCAAAGTGGTATTTTTGTGTGTGATTGTGGTGTGTGTATTAGTATTTTGTGTATTTTCGATGTTGAGTGCTTCGAAAATTGTGTCTTGTTTTGTATTGATTTGTATTTGTTCGGGTATTAGTTTGTTCAATACAAATCAATACAAAACAAGACACAATTTTCAAAGCACTCAACATCGAAAATACACAAAATACTCATACACACACCACAATCACACACAAAAATACCACTTTGAGATACCAGAAACCAACAGGAGACCACAATGGCGACAGACCAACACATAGGTACTTCACTAGAAGCAGAATCGCGAAGACTGAAGATGATAGCACAATAGCTCTCGAAACATGTTCCTAGTAAGGAAAATAAAATATCCTGAGGTAATTTCAATATAAATAATAAATATATTATATAAATCAAGAAACGGACTGTAGCAAAAAGAGTTAGAATTATTAAATAATATTAAAAATATTAAATAAAAATTAAAATAATAATAATAATTATTTTTATTATTACTACTATTATTATTATTGTTGTTGTTGTTGTTGTTGTTGTTGTTGTTGTTGTTGTTGTTGTTGTTGTTGTTGTTGTTGTTGTTGTTGTTGTTGTTGTTGTTGTTGTTGTTACTATTAAATAGTATAATAATAATAACAATATGAATGTTTAAATCATATTAAAAGTTTATTATTATTATTGTCACCCAACGGGCAGTAGAAGATAAGGAATAACTAGAAGGAGCCGGATAAGGGCGCAATAGGCTTCATCCTGAAGTAATACGCTAAGTGGTTCCAGGATGGATACGAATGCCTGAATTAGAGGTGGGAATTAGTGGGTGAGATTCGCATACACCAGAGGAAGCACGGCCTCCTCTCACGGTGCATAGAACATTTTCTTCCCTCTATAAAAAAATTTTAAAAATTATTATTGTCAAAAATTGTAGATAATGGGAGAAGTTAGTATCAAGTTTAAACTAGTAGACTATTAACGGTAAATTAGAAAATTTAATAATACCTTGTCAAAGTATGACCAAGTACAGACAGCAGGCATACATATATTGTAGTGTGGTTAAGAAGAACAATTTTCATTATATAAGAATATCAAGAAGACAAGATAAGCGGGCGCTAGGAACATGTTCAGTTTGTTGATAGGCATTCAGAGCACGGGCGCTACAAACACGAAGCCGCCCTACCTAATCTCCGCTACACCAAAGCCAGTCACTACTGTTGGCCCACTTCCTATTAAATTCTTTGCTCGCGTCCAAGTATGCATGTTTCTCTTGTCTGTAAATCTGTCTCAAATATCCGCTCTTCATACGACGGATATCTGCATCGGATATCTGGTCATACAATTAATAGTACCTCTTGAAATAACCGATTCTGGTTGATCAGACAGCTTTAAAATCGAGGAAAACTTCATACCTCTTTGAGCGTAACAGAACCATCTTCAAACCCCCAGTTACAACTTATAAGGCCAACGTTAGGTTATAACAATTTTCTTCCAGTTGTTTACACACTTCTGAAAAACTATTTTGTTCCTATAGGCTCTGTCTGCTGTCGTTCAGAGTTTGTATTTAGGTTCCATAGTCCTGGTGTGTTCTAGGATATTTTTTTTCTTAGACATGAAATATGAATTGTATATTTTTTGAAATAAATTTATTTTACAATTTAAGTAATCGTATACATAATCATGAATAATTGTATTTAACTTACTTTACACGTTTAAATTTTGAAGTAAATCTCGAACCATCATGTAACACGTGCAGGCGGATTCACCTTCTGTATTTCATTATCTACTCTGTTTCTGTGAAGTTGTATTGCTATCATAAAAGTCACCTCATTTCCCCCTTAATTTTCAAACTCTATTGCGACTAAAATGTATTAAACCTTGCTTCAGTCGCTCACACTTAAGAGAAGAATGTTAATAACTTCTTAAGAGGTGATGGTGCTTCGTTGTAAATCTTTTGTCCCAACTCTCTGAAAACCTGTCCGTACTGAACAAGCGTACCCTAAACTAATATTAAAAGGTAATTGCCCTTTGTTAAAAAGATTTGGATAACTAAACAGCGCAGCCTACAGTCTGTGCTTTCATATACGGAATTAACGCTCGCAATAAAGTCAACTATTCCATCTCCTTTATACAATTTTTCATTATCACAATTTTTATGGTGAAAAAGATCGATTGCCAATAAACTAATAAGCTGTTTGCAGCATTTAGATTGTGTGGAAAAAAGCTATTTGAAACAATTACGTCGATTCTAGAAAATCAAACTCTTTCTTCCTGTACCATTTGTAAAGCCTAGGTCTTTAACATGCAACAAGAGAAAGTCCTCTCTAACGGGCACTGCAATTAAAATGCATTGAGATAATTCAAACATGCTTGCACAATTTATTCTGAGAAGTAATGAGTTGTTTGTGATGATTTAATGGACCATTGATTTGTTACCGGCTCGAGTATGACTTTTACGTGAAAGCTTGGGGGCGCGTGTATAGGCTGA
The DNA here is from genome assembly GCA_034769895.1 of Magicicada septendecula. Taxonomy (NCBI): domain Eukaryota; kingdom Metazoa; phylum Arthropoda; class Insecta; order Hemiptera; family Cicadidae; genus Magicicada; species Magicicada septendecula. The sequence continues at coordinate 498,768,126 of CM068367.1, forward strand.
ATTTTAACTCCCATATACAACAATGTTCGGCAAGATGACAGAGTTTTAACAAAATTAAACTTGATTATTTGATTAAAATGTACAAAATAACTGTCCCATCATTGTACTGAAATCGGCCGATACGGAACTTGTTCGCCCCTAGAGTAGTTTCGCTTAAAACGATGTTCCGGTATTCTGTTACTCAGTAACTTGTGTGAATCGTGCAAACTGCGTGTGGGTGGCAGTAAACCGTTTACTCTGTCAAGGCTGATAAATCCACTACAGTAGAAATGCAATGTTGACAACCCAGCAAAAGAAGACCATGAAGGTTAATTAACAGCAAAAAGCAAATAAAACAATCTTTCGACTTCGCAAATATTTAGAATAAAAGTAACAGTACCTTTATGTGACTGTTTATTTCTGTGTGCCTCTCTCTCTTTCTCACTCTCTCTCTCTCTCTCTGTCCTCTCTCTCTCTCTCTCTCTCTCTCTCTCTCTCTCTCTCTCTCTCTCTCTCTCTCCATCAACCTACCTATCATCTATCTACTTATGCGCGCGCGCGTGTGTATGTGTGTGCAAAACGTAATAAATAAATTCTTGGATTTCGTTGTCCATGACGTGTCCGTTACTTAACTAAATATCACTATAGTATTGACGACTCGGAACACTAAGTTTTTTATAAGTAAAAACGTAAAGTTTTACCTTACAGCCTAAACCGGCTTTCACCTATAGAAGGCTTCATCGAAAAACTATCCCGTCGCCAACAACAAGACGAACAACGCTACCTACGACAGCCTCTGATGAAGCCTTCTATAGGTGAAAGCCGGTTTAGGCTGTAAGGTAAAACTTTACGTTTTTACTTATAAAAAACTTAGTGTTCCAAGTCGTCAATACTATAGTGATATTTAGTAATAAATAAACTAAAAATTATCTATTGCTGTAGTCAACTTGTACCCTTCTTGAAATTGTATTATTATTTTGATGGATTTTGATTTGTTCCAACACACATATAACAATAAAATTAACAGTTACTGTTTGCCTCATTTATCTTGTATTTATCAAAAAAAAAATTCAATAACATTTATCTTTTAAAAACACTTATTTTCTTCACAACAGTTAAATGTCGTTTCATAAATTACTTGAAATATTTTTGTCATATATTCTCGTCGATTTGTGGTTGTGCGTGTGTGGAGGGGAAGTTGAGTGAGTGTGTGCTTCTTTTCAATTACAAACTGCATTTTACACTAGCATAATACTATAGCAGAGTCGGTTTGCTTTCTTACTATCAAATCGTTTGCTAACCGGTGTCAAACATGTTCATCATCAGTAGCTCCACGGCCCACCGTAAGCTTCACCTTCCCTCAGGATTTTCCTCCAGACTTCCCTATCCTTAGCCAATGTCCACCAATTTTTCACTCCAAGGACTTTCACATCTTCTAATATTACCATCTTCAATACTTCTAATATTCACATCGTGGTCTACATCTTCCACGTCCTCTCTTTCCTTCGGGTGTGCATTTCATAATCCTCTTACGAACATCTTCTCATTCATTCTCTGTACATGTCCTGCTCATCTCAGCCTAGCTATCCTAATTGATGCCACAATATCAGGTGGACTACATAACTCATAGAGCCTTCTGTTGTACCTTATTCTTCACTGCCCACCTTCCGTAATAGGTCCATAAATTTTCCTAAGTATATTCCTTTCAAAAGATGCAAGTCGAAACAGGTCGCCGCCCTGTTTATTTGCCCATGTTTCACTTCCGTACATCAGAACTGATTTCACCAATGTTCTATAAAGTCTAGCTTTGGTTTCACGATGTAGAAGTTGTGATTCAAAGTATTCCATCAGCCCATAGAAGCATCTATTAGCATTATGAATTCTTTTACTCATCTCTTCATTTATATCATTGTTTTCATTTACCAGAAAACCCGAATTCGAAAAACTTGAGACCCTTTCAAACTTAAATTCAGGAATTTTAAATGTGATGCTGATGCAAGTTTTACTATTTTTTACTACCATATATTTAGTTTTCTCATTTACCCCTCCCCCCATTTCCTCAGCTGAATGGTCTAATGCTGTGAATGCCTTCTTGACATCATTCTCTGACCTTCCCATATCTATGACATCGGCATATGCCAACAGTTGAATAGATTTGAAGAATGTTGTGCCCCTTGTATGGATACCTGCATATCTAACAACGTTTTCCAAGGCTATAACCAGTGTCAAACGTGGGCAAAAAGTTTGCTCGTCAAACGTGAATGTTATATATCTTGTCGCTTTCAGTAGTAATGGCGCACTATTAGTTAACTCAGTTAAAGTCTGTTTAACACGAATTCACTCATACGACTGTGCAAACACAATAAGTAATTGTTTCTGATTAGTCGTAAGAAACTACAAAAACTATCTTTCAGATGGAGTTCGAGTATTGCAGTCTTAAGTTATGTCTGTTACGTGTATTTTGTAATTTCATTTGTTCTATATATGTTTTTTCTGATAAGTTGTAAGATACTCGTTAAAGTAACGGTAAACTACGTTGCATTGTTTCTTGACTTTCTCTCACACTTGTTAAGTGGTTACTGAAGTTGTCTTGTACAATACGATTTGACAATATTGCTGTCAGTTGTCGCAATAGTCACGTGAGAATCCCAAACGGTTTATGGGTTTATACGGTTTGTATCCAACCTGCTAGCGACTAAAGAAAATCGGTCTTTACCAGGGAAAAGTATCAACGTTTGTTGAAACGCAACAATGGCAGCGGAAACTGTACGTCCCCGTCCCCGTCTGCTTTCAGTTGCTTAGCAGCAGAACTGACACCACCGATTACGAATGGAAAATTGACTGTACATAAAAGTAAAGGCCACTTCAAAATTGTTGGGTAAGTAAGTGGCTGTTTTCTGCCTTCTTTATAAAGCTTACAAATCTTGATAAATAAAGCCTATCCTTTTTTGCTTAGGGAATGTTATTCGTAACGTATTCCGAAATTTTATAATGATATATTTACTCAAAAAGTCAAATTCATTGCTTCCATCAATTATTTGTATTCTGTTCTCGTTTAGATGAATTTCGAATATCTAGTGTATGTACTATGTAGGCCTACATCATTTCAACGTACAAATTCTCTACGACCCGTTTTTGTTTTTAAGTAGCTTAATTATGAGCAATCAATCGCGCAATTGGCAAGTGTAAATAAATATATATATATATATATATATATATATATAGACACATCGAGAGTACAACAGAACGAGGCCGTCTAGTACGTGGTACAAGCTGAAAAATTGACGAAGCGGAGCGCAACCCAAGGCGAGATACACACACCAGGAGTGCAGTGTATACGGTATACCGGACCGAGGGGCCTGACGCAGTTGCAGCAGTTAAAACCACAGACGTTAAGCCATCAACAGTAGCAGAAGGAGCTGAGTGTTGCTGATTCCCGAACTCTTAGCCGTGGAACTCAAGACGCAGAGGAAATCATCGCCACTAGCAGATTGGACCAGGAAAACCAAGGAAACCCGGGAGCACCTCATCACGATCTTCAGAACAAGGGAAGTCAAATATAATTTATAAACTTCTCAAAAGGTTATTCTTTTTCTTTTAAATCATTGTAAAACTAAATTGATTCAGATGCCAATAAAATAGAGACTCTAGATTAATAAGATACATTCATACTGTGATAATCTGTAAAACACGTATAAGCTTAAGTAATAATCAATAGATAAGAATTAGACGTATATAACAAGCGCTATATAAATACTAACATTGAATTACTTAGAGACCTATACTGCAGTATACGTGAAACAATCACAAGTAAATGAAAGCACGTTGAACTAGGTTCACAGCTAACTTATTTTCAGAGTATTTAAATCATCTAAATTAATAAAATCCGTACGAAAGTACAAAAGAATTGAAAATTGCATAGATTAAATTGTTTCAAAATTAACTTCTTGAAATTAATGAAAAATATAACTCGTATCAATTGAAAATAATAAGCTCATAACAATATATATATATATATATATATATATATATTATAAAGTTCTTTGCTTGCTCTTATATTTATTTTTATTAATATAAGGAGATAAATGGTTGTTTTGTGAAGTGACCTACCTGCCATGCGTTCTTGCGACTTCTTCCGACTAAGGGCGTAGGAGTTTGTGTTTTGAATTCGCAAGTAGGTTAATTCAGGTGTGCAAAGTACTGTTATAGTTATTTTGAATAGTTCTGTGATGTTGGTAGGCTTTGCAGTACAGCAATAAAAATACGGTGGTGGATAAAATTGGAGTTTATTACTCTAATAGGACATATGTATGAACATCTTATAACTAGAGCAATCCTTACATACTAAACAGTAATTTGTATCTTGTACGATGTTTTCTGAATGGGTATTAACATTCAGAAGACGAGCTTATTATTTTCAATTGATACGAGTTATATTTTTCATTAATTTCAAGAAGTTAATTTTAAAACAATTTAATCTATGCAATTTTCAATTCTTTTGTACTTTCGTACGGATTTTATTACTTTAGATGATTTAAATACTCTGAAAATAGGTTAGCTGTGAATCTAGTTCAACGTGCTTTCATTTACTTGTGATTGTTTCACGTATACTGCAGTATAGGTCTCTAAGTAATTCAATGTTAGTATTTATCTAGCGCTTGTTATACGTCTAATTCTTATCTATTGCTTATTACTTAAGCTTATACGTGTTAACCAGATTATCACAGTATGAATGTATCTTATTAATCTAGAGTCTCTGTTTTATTGGCATCTGAATCAATTTAGTTTTACAATGATTTAAAAGAAAAAGAATAACCTTTGAGAAGTTTATAAATTATATTTGCCTTCCCTTGTTCTGAAGATCGTGATGAGGTGCTCCCGGGGTTCCTTGGTTTTCCTGGTCCAATCTGCTAGTGGCGATGATTTCCTCTGCGTCTTGGGTTCCACGGCTAAGAGTTCGGGAATCAGCAACACTCAGCTCCTTCTGCAACTGTTGATGGCTTAACGTCTGTGGTTTTAACTGCTGCAACTGTGTCAGGCCCCTCGGTCCGGTATACCGTATACGCTGCACTCCTGGTGTGTGTATCTCGCCTTGGGTTGCGCTCCGCTTCTTCAATTCTTCAGCTTGTACCACGTACTAGACGCCCTCGTTCTGTTGTACTCTCGATGTGTCTTCACGTATTATATAACTGATCTCTTTACATGCGTAAGTCAACAGGTTAATGTTTTGAGCTGTACGCTTATTTGTTAAAAAAAAAGTAAGAATATCGTAAGTATACGTCTTCACAGGTCGAGTCGTTACAGTTGAGTGCCTGTGTTCATCCCGAATCTAACGGTTCGTTCAAATTTTTAGAATAATTTGATTGGCTGAGACACCCCCTTCTCCTTGTAATTCACCTCACCTCACTTGTGTGAACGAAAATAATTCTCACAGTTTGAGAATTGTTATTAGTCTTAATATTCTGAAATACACCGGATTTCAAATGTCGGACAGGATGTCCTGTTGCAATTTGTATTGCGATTATCTTGGCTGCAAGCCAAGTTATGCTTATTCTAGAATACACATCTGATTGGTAATTTTATAACTATGACATATTCAAAGCTCTACACCGTAGCTCACTCACTAGGAGAGTTATTAAATAAAATTATTTATCTCTTTTAATCTTTAATTATATGAACTGAAATTTGCACACCCTATTACTAATATTTCGGCAAACATTTTGGCTATTTTGGTTTTTGCCTAAATTTATCGGTTTCCGAAATATTAATAATTTAAAATTAGGGCGTGTCCCTAATTGTTATAACTGTATGTGGTTACGTAATGCCACCGGACGCTGCCGTTGGTCGCTATACAAATTATTTGAACGCTCGCTACTGCAAGTGGCGTGATTGTAACGGTTTAAATTTATTTTAACATTGATTTTCAAAACTCTTTACATATAACTCCAAATCTTTGAGATTCGGTTAAGTTATAATATATTGTAATGCGACACAATAGTAGCCCTATCTCAAAACCATAAACTGCTCAATTCAATAGGTACAATAATAGGTAAAGTCACCTATGCTATCCTATTAAAACCAGATAAAGACGAACAATCCTTACTTACAGAAAAGACTGTACAATATAAAAGATAAGAAAAAAATACAATGCAAATAAAATAAAATAAATTATTAAAATGTATTATAGCAAGTAAATAATATACATACAAACCTTTATGTAAATGAGTGAATGTGAAGGAGTGGGGAATAAAGTTAACAGTCCCTATTATTATTTAAATATGTTATAAATACAATAAGTGTCAGTGGAGTGGGGACAAAATAAGTGCAGGTTAATTACTTTAAAAAAAAAAGGAAAACCCATAAATAACACCAATAGTGAATGGTGGTGAAGGGTTTCATCTCAGATTGAGATGTTAGTGAAGGCTTTGGTGTAAGTAGTTGTATTTGTGTTCTACACCAAAGCCTATAGTTATTAACATTTATAAACTAAATTATAAGTTTGTGTGAGCCTACTGGAAAAATAAGAAAATGTGTATTAGAAACCAGGACCCATGAACAATAATCTATTCATTAGCCAGTAATGCTTGATAAGATTGATGGGATGGAAGTATGGTACACCAAGTAGTTTATAATTATTTGTCAATTTATAAATGTAGAATTTGGCCATGAAGGTAATACCTCGAAGGTAACATGTTAAAAGATTTTGTTCTGATAATATTATTTGTTAATTTATGATTGTAAACTTGTCCATGTAAACACTACTTTAAGTAATAAGTCAAAAGATTCCATTTTTAACTATTGTGAAAACATGTTAAGGGGCAAGGCTCATGTAATAAGATGTAACTCAGGAAAAATGGTTCAAAACCAAAAACCTAGGTAATAATAAATGTAATTTAGAATATATTAATGAAATGCTATTGATGGCCTAGGCCACAAATTCCATACAAGGGAAATAATGTCAGAAATGAGTAGATTACTAAACCAATGTGATAAAACAGGAAAGGGACAAAATTTATATGATGAAGCTAATGGTTTCAACAGGAGTATTACATATTAGATTAATTTAAGGAATTGTAAAGTGATATAACAAATGTATAAAAAGTATAGGCCCCACATTAGAATTTTTGTAAGGTGAAAAACCACCCTTTATAATTAACCAATGTAAGTAAATGAGGTAGCAAAATGTTCATAATGCCATAAAGAAAAGCATGATGTAATTTAAATTTAAGAAAACTTAAAGCTGAAAAAGGAGTATTTTTCTTATAGGCAGATGAACATTTAAATCTTGTAAACTGACCACGTGACCTTATGAACTCTCTGTTTTGACCAATCACAGGCCAGTATTGTGAGGGCACGAAGCCGTTGATGGAAAGGCAGAAATATAGAATAGTAGTATTGTATTGTTAACTATGGCAGTGAGCATATGAGCTCTAATGAAGAAGTTTTTATTAAACCAAAGTAATGTTTTTTGGACCGTTGGTGATGAAAAATTATAACTAATAGAAGCTATAAATACTGTGGAAGATTAGAAGACGAAAATATTTAAATTAAAACAACAAATAAATGCAGAACCTTTGAAAATCCTGATTGCCTACCATGAACACACTTTCATAACGCCTGTGAGTGGCGCCAACTTTGACTATTAACCACACTACAGGTACGATTACACAACACTACAGTAGACACTTACAGAATAACACCAGGGATCATTTATTGAAGAAAAATCTTAAAAACTAAAACAGTGAACACTGAAACATTTAATTTAAAATAACTTGCGAGAGCACGTGGCCAAACGTTTTCGGCGACCATCTTGCCGATAGTCTGGTTGCCATAGCAACTAATAATAACGAAATATACTACTGTATTAAGATTTTAAAATTTTACTTACCTTTGTAATGTATTGTATTTTTGTATGTATTTGCTGAATTCAATGACAGTCTAAAAGAACCCTCAAACCCTGAGAATTAATATATTATTATAAATAATTGTTATTTGGAACTTGTTAGTGTAAAAGTCGAATTGAGCGCTAGAGTCGACCCGACCAATATTTGTTCCGACAAGTCGACTGTTCATTTCTCTGAATAACTTTAATGAAAATAAACATTGTTATTTGGAATCAAATGAGTTGTCATTGTAGATAATTTGAAGGTTTACAGGACAATTACAGGTAATTCAACAGGAGAGTGAGCAGCGAACGGACCGAAGCATTGAGGCGCTCGAGGACACAATCGATTGCGGCAGCCGATCCGTATTTGACATAAGTGGAGGCAATTTACACTAAATAAAACTCTTCAAAAAGTCAAAACACACAATAAACACTGTTAGATTACAGATGGCGTCCAACCAGTGAGGCTGGAATTGGGGAAATTACCGGTCCTAACGTAATTATTAACGATACAGGAAACCCGATTTCAGCTGGCGACTGTCAGAAAAAACAGAAATGCATACAAGAGGAGTGACTTAAATGTTGGCAAAGGACCAAGAGACGGAAGAAGGTAGGGAAGAACAAGAAACAGCAGAACAAAAATACACCGAAATGGAACAACAGGCGGGTGATAAAGAAGAGGCCAGAGGAGATGCAAATTTACTGAAATTCATGGAACAAATGAATGAAAATTTTAAACGAATGGAGGAACAAACTAAACAAACAAATGAAAAAATAGACAGTACTCATGAAAGCTCCAAGAAACAAAACGAGATCTTCAGAGAAGACTTATTAAAACAGATGAAAGCAGAAATAAACAGCGTTAAGGAACACACTGATGAAAACTTTAGGAAACAGGAGGAACAAAATAAACAAACTAATGAGAACTTGGAAAGTAAAATCGAGGAAATAAATGAGAAAATAGACAGTACAAATGAGAGTACTAAGGAAGACTTTAGGAAAATAAACGAGAAAATTGAGAGTTCTAACAAAGAGTTGAGAGAAATTATTGATGGACAAAAGCGAGATTTAAAACGAATTGATGAAAAAATTGAAAATATCAACGAGACTCTTGGCAAAAGGGTAGAGGAATATAATGAAGAAAGGAAGCAACAAACAGCCGAAATAGTCGAAAAGGTGGAACAAAACAAAGAAACAATTGTACAGGTCAGAGCAGAGTTAGACGCCAGAATAGACCAAGCAGACAACATCAATCAAGTTAGGATAGCAGAGGTACAGCAAGGAACACAAGAAAGATTGGAAGAACTACAAACTAACACCTCAGGAAAAATCGAACGGGTAAATGAGGAGATAAACCGGGTAAAGAACCAAACCAATGATAATACGGGAAGGATCGATAACATCCAGGAAGTACAGCTAAAGAACCTGAGAGAGGATCTCGACAGGGTGAGCTATAGACCAGCCTGCAGTGTTCAACATAATATGCTGGACAACAGAGAAAATATAAACTTTAAGAATTATCGCAGGAACCCAGTGGAATTCCTAGAGCGTGTGGATGAATGTTTACAGAGAACTAAAGAGAACCGCTGGACAATGATAAAGAATCTACTGGATGACAGCTTCAAAGAAATAACCGACAACTGGTGGTCGGCTGTCAGAAATGAGATAACGACGTATGAGGGGTTTAAACAAGCCTTCAGGATAAAATACTGGTCAGAGTCAGTACAAAATATAATCAGAGATAATCTCTGCCATGGGAGGTACAACGCCACCCATTACCAGTCACCAACAGCCTACTTTCTCGGGAAGGTGTGTGTAGCACGCAACTTGGAACCGAAAATTCCCGAAGAATGCTTAATTAGCAAAATGGCACACCACTTTGATGAAGGGATTGTACAAGCCACCCTATGCAGCCAGATCAAGACAATAGCTGACATGGAAAGACTTCTTGGGAGCTATGAACACCAAGATTATTATAGGAAATCAAGGAGGCAGTATGACCAATCACAGATGAACAGGGGAGATAACGGTAGAGACCAACAACCAAGGTCAAACCAGCCCCGAAATGGGAATAATGACAATAACCATAATAATATAAATGGTGATAATAACTATAATAATAACAATTATAGAAATAACCGAGGTAATTATAACAGCCGCAACCAAAATAACGGCCGCAGCCAAAATAATAATAACAATAGTGGCGGAAACCGAGAATGGAGACGCAATATAAACTATGACCGGAGGTATCCGAATAATAACAATAGGAGAGATGAAGAGGAAGGAAACCAACCCAGAAGGGGAAGCTCTCGAGATCGTTCTCTAAGAAACCTTGGAGAAACCACAAGTAATCAGCAAGTAGACAAGGCGGAAAACTAGACACAGCAGTGAGAACTATGACCGGCCCATCACTGCAGGAAATGGACGGGCGAATAAACAAAGATATTACAAGAAATGAAGTCCAAATGATCAATGAAAACTATTATTTAAGGGATATAAGAAATGGCCTTATAGAAGAAGGACAATACTCAGAGAAGAAAGATAATAATCAAATAATTTTTATCAATGCTAAATTGCAAGGGGTAGCAACTGAAATTTTAATTGATACAGGAGCGAATGTATCACTCATTGACAAAGCGGAGTTTAATAGAATTAAAGCAATAAGTAAAGAACCAATACCAACCCTACCAATTAATAATATGGTAATAGTAGGTGCTACTGGCAAAATGAACAAGTCAGTAAGACAACAGGTACAAATAGATGTATCGAGCAACGGAAAGGTGATCCAAGTGGTGTTCCTGGTGGCCCAAGGGTTACCGTTTAAGGTTATGATAGGGTGCGATGCTCTAAGGCGCCACTCAGCAATTTTTTGACATTGGCAGTGAGAAAATAACACTGACCAACGAACAGGGTGAATGGTCGAGTGAAATTTTAGGCCAGAATAGTGACACACACAATAGACATTCATTCACCTTGATCCAAGATGAGAGAGAGGAGTTTAGGACACCACCTCAAAGATCAACCTACCCTGAAAATAAAGAATGGAATAAAAAATTAAACGAAATATATTCATTTCAAGTCACCACAGGAGAAAAAATTACAATAGAACAAAAGGAAAGGTTGGTAAATGTGTACCAGAAATACAGAAACACTTTCTCAGATCTACCTGGGAAAGCGAAGAACTTTGTTTGTGAATTAGAATTCCACAACCCAATAAAATTTAATAAAAAATCCTACCCCATTGCTCAATCACATAAACAAACAGTCAGAAAAGATACACAGAATGTTGGAACAAGACATTATTGAAACCAGTTCGTCACCCTACACCAGTCCAATTGTCGCTGTGCAGAAAAAGGATGGGGCGGTCAGGTTGTGTCTAGATGCCAGGGAGATAAACAGAAACATTGTGAACGATAGAACATCACCGGGCGAAATAGATGAAATTATGAAGAAATTTGAAGGCATCCTCATGAGCATCCTCGACACCGTATGCGGATATTGGCAAGTTGAGCTACACCCCAACAGCCGGAGGTATGTTGCGTTTATTTTTGATGGTCGCAACTATCAGTTTAAAAGATTACCATTTGGTCTGGTAAATTCTATTGCTGTTTTTGTCAAGGTCATGGACCAGATATTAGGAAGAGAGGTACTAGAGTTCGCCACGGTGTATGTAGATGATTTATTGATTACATCCACCACATGGGAGGAGCATTGTGAGCGCGTAGAGATGGTTCTACAAAGACTATCCACCAACAATATTACACTGAAAATTGAAAAATCAAAATTATTGACTAACCAGTTACAATTTTTAGGATTTGTACTCTCAGAAACAGGCATAACCACAGCTCCAGAGAAGATGGAGGCCATTCAGGAATTCCCCAAACCTAAGAACATCAGGCAGTTACAGTCCTTCCTAGGGGTCTGTAATTATTACAGAAAATTTCAAAGGAATTACTCTGAGTTGACATCCCGTTTCAAATATCTGCTATCATCCAAGTACAAATGGAAATGGAGTAGTGAAGATGACATAACTTTCAATCTAATCAAAAAAAAATTCTTAGAAGAGGTCATGCTACATCATCCAAATTTTGAAAAAAATTTCTACATTAATTGCGATGCAAGTGATACAAGTTTAGGTGCAGAACTCTATTAACAAGATTGTGAAAGAGATCACCGAGTTGTAAGTTTTGCCAGTCGAACACTAAACCACTGTGAACGTAACTATAATGTTACAGAGAAAGAACTTCTAAGCGTAGTATTCGCTTGCAATAAATTTCGCACTTACATCTTGGGATACCCGATCACAGTGAGATCTGATCACAAATCAATTTCGTTTCTACAAAGATGTAAATTGAGCCATGGGAGGCTAGCCCATTGGGTCCTGGCTCTACAGGAGTATAACATCACCTGGGAGTATGTACCGGGGAAGAAGAATGTGGTTGCGGACGCTTTGTCAAGAATAAATTTAGAAAAGGGGACTTTCGAACCTGACAGAGAGGATATTGGCAAAGTATTTTATTCATTAACAGGCAGAGAAGAATTAGCAAACATTTTAAGCAATATCAGAGAAGAACAAGCATTAGACCAAAATCTGGCTAGAATTATAGTACGCATTGAAAATAACGACCCTATAGTAACAGCCTACCATCAACTTCATGATGGGCTAGTTTTCACGAGACCCAGTATTAAAACTAATCGATGGAAGTTAAGTGTACCAAAGTCATTAGAACCACCTATAGTGAATAATTATCACCAGATGTATGGGCACATGGGGCCAACCAAAGTAGTCAAGGCGTTAGAAGAACATTTGTACATGAAGGGGATGAACAAAAAGGTGAGGATGATAGTGAAGAAATGTGCGATATGCCAAAAGGTGAAGGTAAACAATGCCAAGAAGGAAGGGGAGTTCATGGCCATTACGTCGAACAGAAGATTAGAGAAGGTGTTCCTCGACATTTGCGGACCTTTTCCAAAAAGCGGTGGCAGACACCGATACAAATATATTGTAATAATATGGGATCACTTCTCCAAGTATACCAAGCTGTACCCAATCAGCAAGGCCTCAACTAAAGTCATTGTCAAAATAGTACTAGAAAAGTACACCAGTGAGGTCGGTACACCTGAATCAGTAATAACGGATCATGGAACCCAGTTTAAGGGCAAGCGATGGAGAGAAGCGTTATTAGCTAGAAAGATAAAAACTTACAAAACCTCCATATATCACCCTTCAAGCAACCCTGCAGAAAGAATATTGCGAGAAGTGGGCCGCATTCTCAGGACCTATTGCCACAGCAATCACAAAAGTTGGAGCGAGCACGTGACCAATACCGAACTATTTTTAAATATAGCATACCATGAGACGCTGGGACTAAGCCCATATCAGATAATGTTTTCAAGACCACCACCGCGTGAGCTCACTCAATTAATTACGTTCCCCGAGATGCCGGAAGAAGAATTGGATATTGCAAGAGTATACCATCGAATTGGAAACAAGATAGCGCTGAGGAGGAATAAGCGAAGAAACAGTGGAATATCAGAACTTAAATTTGTAGTCGGAGAAAGAGTACTTATACGAAATAGACAGCAGCCCAGTGGTACGGAAGGCGTAATGAAAAAACTTCTGCTGCTATACCATGGACCATTTGTGGTAATCAAGGACAACAGCAACAACACCTATGTTTTGACCAATCCAAGTAATAACAAAGTGAAGGGCACATACAATGTGTCCGAAATGAAAAAGTATTTTGAATGATGTAAGAAACAGGAGATTAACAGTTAATTTTCCATAGACCTGCAGCTAAGAAAAATAAACATGTTTTGGTGGGGGAGCATATGTAATGCGACACAATAGTAGCCCTATCCCAAAACCATAAACTGCTCAATTCAATAGGTACAAAAATAGGTAAAGTCACCTATGCTATCCTATTAAAACCAGATAAAGACGAACAATCCTTACTTACAGAAAAGACTGTACAATATAAAAGATAAGAAAAAAATACAATGCAAATAAAATAAAATAAATTATTAAAATGTATTATAGCAAGTAAATAATATACATACAAACCTTTATGTAAATGAGTGAATGTGAAGGAGTGGGGAATAAAGTTAACAATCCCTATTATTATTTAAATATGTTATAAATACAATAAGTGTCAGTGGAGTGGGGACAAAATAAGTGCAGGTTAATTACTTTAAAAAAAAAAGGAAAACCCATAAATAACACCAATAGTGAATGGTGGTGAAGGGTTTCATCTCAGATTGAGATGTTAGTGAAGGCTTTGGTGTAAGTAGTTGTATTTGTGTTCTACACCAAAGCCTATAGTTATTAACATTTATAAACTAAATTATAAGTTTGTGTGAGCCTACTGGAAAAATAAGAAAATGTGTATTAGAAACCAGGACCCATGAACAATAATCTATTCATTAGCCAGTAATGCTTGATAAGATTGATGGGATGGAAGTATGGTACACCAAGTAGTTTATAATTATTTGTCAATTTATAAATGTAGAATTTGGCCATGAAGGTAATACCTCGAAGGTAACATGTTAAAAGATTTTGTTCTGATAATATTATTTGTTAATTTATGATTGTAAACTTGTCCATGTAAACACTACTTTCAGTACTTTTGTACACTGGTTTCAACAGGAGTATTACATATTAGATTAATTTAAGGAATTGTAAAGTGATATAACAAATATATAAAAAGTATAGGCCCCACATTAGAATTTTTGTAAGGTGAAAAACCACCCTTTATAATTAACCAATGTAAGTAAATGAGGTAGCAAAATGTTCATAATGACATAAAGAAAAGCATGATGTAATTTAAATTTAAGAAAACTTAAAGCTGAAAAAGGAGTATTTTTCTTATAGGCAGATGAACATTTAAATCTTGTAAACTGACCACGTGACCTTATGAACTCTCTGTTTTGACCAATCACAGGCCAGTATTGTGAGGGCACGAAGCCGTTGATGGAAAGGCAGAAATATAGAATAGTAGTATTGTATTGTTAACTATGGCAGTGAGCATATGAGCTCTAATGAAGAAGTTTTTATTAAACCAAAGTAATGTTTTTTGGACCGTTGGTGATGAAAAATTATAACTAATAGAAGCTATAAATACTGTGGAAGATTAGAAGACGAAAATATTTAAATTAAAACAACAAATAAATGCAGAACCTTTGAAAATCCTGATTGCCTACCATGAACACACTTTCATAACGCCTGTGAGTGGCGCCAACTTTGACTATTAACCACACTACAGGTACGATTACACAACACTACAGTAGACACTTACAGAATAACACCAGGGATCATTTATTGAAGAAAAATCTTAAAAACTAAAACAGTGAACACTGAAACATTTAATTTAAAATAACTTGCGAGAGCACGTGGCCAAACGTTTTCGGCGACCATCTTGCCGATAGTCTGGTTGCCATAGCAACTAATAATAACGAAATATAGTACTGTATTAAGATTTTAAAATTTTACTTACCTTTGTAATGTATTGTATTTTTGTATGTATTTGCTGAATTCAATGACAGTCTAAAAGAACCCTCAAACCCTGAGAATTAATATATTATTATAAATAATTTGTTATTTGGAACTTGTTAGTGTAAAAGTCGAATTGAGCGCTAGAGTCGACCCGACCAATATTTGTTCCGACAAGTCGACTGTTCATTTCTCTGAATAACTTTAATGAAAATAAACATTGTTATTTGGAATCAAAGGAGTTGTCATTGTAGATAATTTGAAGGTTTACAGGACAATTACAGGTAATTCAACAGGAGAGTGAGCAGCGAACGGACCGAAGCATTGAGGCGCTCGAGGACACAATCGATTGCGGCAGCCGATCCGTATTTGACATAAGTGGAGGCAATTTACACTAAATAAAACTCTTAAAAAAGTCAAAACACATAAATTAAAACACACAATAAACACTGTTTGATTACAATATATATATATATAGTAATATAATATAATTTCTCTGTTTATGTTTTAACTCCTAACTTACCCTTATTCGATGTATAATTCTATTTTAAATAAATAATCTAACTCCTTATTCGTTCTTGTTTAAAATTCAATTATTTTTATTTAATCTTTTTGAAACTCATTTCTGTTGTAGAGCATGTAAAATCTCAATCTCAGGGTTCATGTATAAGTCATGTCATAGTATAGTACATAAGTCGTAAACATATCATATAACATAATATTTATAAATTAATGTTTGGTAATTAGGTGTTGTTGATGTATGTTGTGTATCAGTGGATTCTTTGGATCATACAAAAGTGCAAATGAACAATTGAAAAAGAAACTCTTACTACTAATGTAGTAAATTTGTGTACAATTAGAATTCACTGTTCTAAAGTTTTTATTGTTTTTGCGATAGTATATCGCTGTAATTCGAACTTTAAATGTTAAGATGTTTTCAAATATCTTGGTTGACTATTGGAGAGATCTCACCCATATGGTAGTTTTCCTTGCGATCTTCTTTCTTAATCCTTTGCGTCTGGACTTCTAGTTTTCTGTACCACCGAGTAAAACATCATTCTTCTATTTATTTTCATAGTCTTTCAGTATCGTTTCGTCTCGTATCCTCCTTTAATTTGTATAAAAACCCGCATTAAAATTCGATACGTTCTGCCTGGTTTCAATATTTTTTCCAACAATAATCCTTTTTACTAAAACACTAATTTATTCAGTTAAGGTCTTGGCAATGATATATTTATGGGTCACAGGTTCGGTCTCCCAATTTATAATTAATATTATTCCGTAGAATCTTATCTTATCGTCTTATCTTATCTTCGTCACTGTTACATTATAAGTTTGTAACGGAAGATTCTTTATTTTTTAATTATTTCCCCTTGGTTTTATTGCACTATATGAGTTACTTTGTTGTTTCATATAAATTATATGTTTCATGCAGTGTTCATATTGTAAATATGTTTATTCACTTACACTATACACTGTTTTTACTTCTTAAAGTCTATCACCGTTGTTCTCACCTTCTTACACTGTTACACTCCCTAACTTTTATAATTATTGTTCAATATTATTACATTTGTAATTTTATATTAATTACAATCTGTAGTTCACTTATACACAATAGCTGTTTGAGGTTCGCAGACCTCCTCATAGTTTTAATCTAATGCTATACTCAATGTCTTATTTCTTACATGCTAAGTTTAATATTTGTACATTATAATTGTTTACTAAGACCTATTTACATTTTTTGTCATTTGATCGTCTCTTCTGGGTATTTGTCAACGTCAGTTATTGTTTTGTCATGTTAATTGCATTATTTAATTCCTAAATTTGCATTCTCTATTTCCCAATTATTTATTCATTATAATATTTCCCTTTTTGTTTCGATTACTTTTTATTCCTTGAAAATATTAATTATCTTTAAGTAATATATTGTCTCTTTATTACTGTATTTATTAAGTTCATTTTATTCTTCTATTTCTTTTAATATTAATAAGATTGCGTTTCTGCATTATTTCACTACGAATTTTGATGATATACTTGTCTTTCTTTGGAGGTGGAATCTTGTTACCTTATAATATATATATATATATATATATATATATATATATATATACACACTTAGAACATACAATCTAAATTTTGCTGAACATATAAACCAAAGAAATATATGAGCATAGTATAAATAGACAGATGATCGACAACAAATGACCAATGAAATGCAACATGGGCCTGCATGAAAATGACGAGGAACATCCAGTTTAATGTTAACTATCACTTTTTCAACCAGTTATTTCACCTAGAAAACGCAAAAATAACTGTTTTTATTTTTTAAAGCTGACCTTCTACTAAACAGACGTAATGAACATAGTCTTTCACGAAGTCCCTAACGAGTGTTCGTGAAACTGGGCATAGGAAGCGATATAGTAGTTCCAAAAAAAGACAGACACACAACAATACACAGAAGAGACAGTGTTTTAAATTTAAAAATACGCATCTTTTTACGTTAGCTAATATTTACGTCGTATTTCTTTCTAGTGGATTCGACTTAATCTGTTAAAGGCTGTCACGCTGCAAAGTCAATATTTTAAGTATATCTTTATACACTACTACTGCTGTTTCCTTTGCTCAACCTTATACTCAAGACTGAAAGTTCGTGTTCTTATAGAGTCTCTGTCACAATAAGCTTCGTTTAATATGACCTTCTTTCCTGTTTGACTGGAGTTCATTATGAGACCTAAGTGGATATCAAAATTTGTCACACCTCGGAATGTGTCCCTTCTACACAACTCATTCTACGGCACAACATATCCTATAAACACGTTTGTATTATGAAGTGGGTGTAAAGTAAGTAGTTCATGCTCTTTGGCCTTGAACTCCATATTTACTCGCATTATTCTATTATTCTTGGTTTTATAATTTAGATAAATAATAATACTTTATATTTTTGAGACAAAAAATATATTTTTTTTGTTTTATTTACAGTGTTACAACAGTTTTATTATACATATACTTCATGGCCTATACTTCATGGTGAATGTAACTCACCGTGCCTGTAGACTTCAGTTTCAACCTCCATATTATCATTATTATAATTAACGCAAAAAGGATTAACTTATGTAATTTCAGTTCATAGAAACAAAAATCTGTGAAATCAAATTCAGATATCTGTATAGTAGCTAAAGTCAGTTTTCAAAGTGCCAAGCTTTGTTTGCGACGTACATTTTTGTATTACATACTGACGCGATCGGTTTCATTGTTACTGTAGTTAATCTTACTGTTGCTGTAGTTACCATTGCCGTAAAAACTACTGCATTAAAAGGTTTACACAGTAATTAATAATAAACTTTGCAGTCACATTAATTTCTTTTCCTAAAACGTAAAACTGAAAAACCGTTCAGTTTTTTATAAATATCTTAAGGTTTTCTATATTGATGGGATTTTTGTTCAAGTCTTTACCGTTTACACGCCATGCAAAATACACGGAGATCGGAATCTGCCACTACAGTTTAGTAAACGTTGATCTAGATTGCTCATGTCTGTCAGTGCTATTCAACTTTAGATTACTCCATGTATGCTGTACTTTTGTACAATCTCTACAGTAGCAACTAGTCCAGAGAAAAGTCAGGCTATACTGTAAAATATAGAGTAATATAATTTTTAAAGAATTTAATAAAACAATTAGATTTTAAATTCACAAGTATAAATACAAACAAATTAGTGAATTCATATGTGAATCACAAGACTCCTGGAAAGCATGTGTTCTTTAACTGTCACATTAATGTAAATTTAATAGCACTTTAACTCGCCAATAAAGGCAATTGTACAGCACACGCTACAGAAATCATATTGCTTCCTTAAATTAAAGTGTATGTTAATATAATACCAATATTACAACGATAAAAAAAAGTTTGGAGTATTACGTTAGCTGTTTATGATGTGCTGAATCGCAAACAGTAATTTATAAATCTAGACGTAATATAGACAATTATTTTTATTATTGG
The DNA here is from genome assembly GCA_034769895.1 of Magicicada septendecula. Lineage (NCBI taxonomy): Eukaryota > Metazoa > Arthropoda > Insecta > Hemiptera > Cicadidae > Magicicada > Magicicada septendecula. Next base: position 498,787,477 of record CM068367.1, read on the forward strand.
TGTCGTTGTTGTTAAAAAAGAAATTATTATCTCCACAGCTATCGTCGCATCACCACAATCATCAAGTTCATAATTATAATAATAATTATTATTATCATTATCGTCATCATCATTATCATCAGCATTATGTACTCGTATTGTTATTGTTGTTTTGTGTTCATCATTTTTCTTATTATTGCTTTTTTTATTATTGTTTAAATTGTTATTATAGTTTCTATTGTCCTTTGCTATTATATCCATTCTAAATCTTCTTCTTGCTTTAATACTGATCACATCAAATAACCTTGCTGATTATGTTTTTTAAGTATTCTTCCGGTATGGATCCCGTCAAAAATGTCTTGTACGACAGCGTTTCACTCATATTACAATGAGTGCCCTCAGGTTTATGTGTCCTGATCACATGCAAGACATTTTTGACGGGGTCCATACCGGAAGAAGACTTAAAAAACATAATGGGCACCGGCCGCAGGAGCCTACGTGAGAGTGTAGGGTTGTTGATGTCTGTTATTTAGGAGTCATTATTGTTGTATGTTATACGTGTGTGTAAAGTAATTGTGTAAATTTTTTCATAGACAAAATTTTTTTATGAAAAATTATACATAATTTATGTATTCAATACTAAATAATTAGCTTGTTTCATTATAATTTTTAACGGTTACTTCTTGTATTGGTCTATTAGTCCTCATGTGCAAATATATTATGGTTTCAGATGCTAGCTTCTTTCTGCGGTTCCTACGCTTCAAGAAGTTCAGTATTCCCATGGCACAAGAAGCAATCGAGCGGTACATCCTCCTGCGAGAGACTTATCAGCAAGCTTTCAACAAGCTGGATATTGAAAACCCGACAATGGAATATCTTACAAATGCTGGGTAACTAACATACCACTATTTACTTAAAAATTACAAACATTCTTTCTTTCTTTCTGCTAATAATAATAATAATAATTCTGCACATCACTTTAGTAATACAAAAAGGACCAATTTTATGTGTTTATATATATCGCAAACACTTTCTCTATTATTTTTTCAGATAGAACTTGTACTATATGAGAAAATACAATATTGACTTAATTAACATAATAATTTTTAAACTCAGTAAGAATTAATTGTTAGCTACAAAATTATGTTCGAAATTTTTATGGAAAACGACATTATCTGCAAACTATAGACAACGACTTGAAAACGTCTTGAATTAGTTTTTCACGGATTTATCGTTGGTGTCGGGTAAGATAGATTTCAGCGAATTTCTCTTGAACTATATGATAGACAAATATTTGATTATGCGGATATACTTGCGCGTACTTGACATCCCAAGAAAAAACATGTGACAAAACAAAAATAAAAAATCTGACTATACGAGTCTCGTACATGGTAGCCCTGTAAAATTACAAACTTTATGTCGTCATGCCATCTAGTAATTGGCCTACCTTGGCTTTACTTCATTGTTGACATCCGTCTGTTATATGCAGTTAGTTCTGTGTCTCCCATACGGTTCCATTTTAGTTATGTTAAACTGCTCGTTACATCGAACACTCTCCTTCTGTCTAGGCCATTCGTTTCTCTTCTTATTTGTTTGTTTTTAAAATATTTTATTGTTCAGTCTTCCAGTCAGCTGAAGAGTAAGAGATAATAGGAAATAGGGAGCAGGAGAATAGGGTCAGCTCTTTATGTTAGATACTAAAGAGACTTGTAGGGAGTATTAATACATTCCCTTCTTATTCTACTACACGAGTCGCTTCTTATTCTACTACACGATTTACATGATTATTTCATCGCCTTTGGCGTGCTAATGTCAATTCAAACAAGTCTTTTTGGCAAGTCAGAAGGTTTCTGACGCCATCTTGACGGCTATCAATCAACCTGTTTCCATGCATTGCATTCGCTACATTTGACATTTGCAATTTTCGTTACTTCTTTTATTTTATGTTTTGGTAACGAACGTCACTTTTACTGACTTTTTTCATTGGCAAGGTATTTAGTCTAAATTTATTTTCAAGTTTCTCGTGACGATTTTGCAGCCCAAGACTGACTTTTCCAATTCCCTGTATACAGGAATTCCTTCCCTGGAACTCGAACTAACTTACAAGTTAGACACAGTCTGTTGTGTGAAGGTCCAAATTAAATCTCCAAGCCATTGCGTCTAAATTTATAACAGGGAGCACTTGTTATATCTTTATACATGTAGTTTATAATTATGTATTGTTACGCAAAACTGAACGTTCTGGTACAATGAAGAACGTTGTTCTACGCGTTTCTCGCTTAGCCCAGATGTGCGTGTTTCTCCCAAGGCCGCGCTGAAGTATTCTCTAGTTTTCGAGTGCTTGTTAAGGACGCATAAAATGGAACCCTGCAGTGTATAAATACACAACAGCTGCCGCTTAGAGTTTCAATTTAGGTACGTCGGGAGATTACATAGTGCGTTCAAATGCTTATTAGTGAAAAGTGATTATTGTGCAGGACTCTGTTACTTGACATTTTCATTGCGTCTGTACAAATTAAACTTGAATTATTGTACGAGTATAATCTTGTTGAATAACTTGTTATTTCAAACTGTTAATTGTGATTAAATAAAACTGGTGATTAGTGACTTAATTGGTGTCTTGTATTTTGTTTTCCACTGTACCATACTACGATCAGTGACACCGTCGTAACAATATATACATGTATATATTGTAATGTATGTATTTTTCAAATAATTTTTAAAGTTGAATTACTTTTACGTCTCCCGTTGGAAGCGCCAAAATATGTAACGTGTATTTTTTTTTGCTTAAGTTGAATTGATGGTTGATCTATTTTAAAAATAAAATCTTCTTAATTATGTTTTCTTAGGCCTAACTAGTTGGACGCCAAGTTGTAATATTAATTACAAATAAATTATATGTTGAACAGTAGGTTGTTGTTGTTGTTGTTGTCGTCGTCGTCGTCGTCGTTGTTGTTTGGTTAAACACCGCAAGTTGTGGATGCCAATTTTTAATATAATTACAAATAAGGATTATGATGTTAAGTTTTATCAAAAAGGTATGTTGGTTCCGTTGATAAACAATTAAACCTTCAAATTAATAAAAAATTATTAAATGATAACTGAGTTGTGTATTCGACTTGAGTTGGGGTTAAATTTATACCTTCACTTGTTGATTTGTACCTATAGTGTTCCAGTTTTTATGTTATTTTTCACGAATTAGTATATTGAATGTTTTGTTATATTAATTAAAATTATTTAACTTCTTTTAATTCCTTCCTGGATGCTGATTGAATTAACTTACCTACTTTAATTCAAATCGCACATGGTACCCGGGCAATAGGTACTACCAATCTATTCTTCGAATGTTCCTTAAAACACTAATATTTCAAAACTTATAAAAAAATGTTAAGTATTTAAAGTAATTCCATACACAATTAATTCTCTTCAATTTCTTTTATTCCTTTTATATGTTTCTTTTCCTTTTAAAATAAAATAACAACCTTTACTTTTTAAACAATTGTCCAGGCTGGTTAAAATTTTTTAGCTCAGTAGTTGGCAATATGATCTCCGTCTTAAGCCTAGTCTACAGATTTTTTACGTTATTTAAATATAAACTCGGGTTCTTTTGACTACAATAATTAAATACGAAAATGTCTTTTGCGAAGTACAAAACCTCACAATATAAGAGTGACTACAATAGAACAGAACAATATCTTAAATCTAGAATAACAATGAGTTCGTATGTGCCGAACGATGTCGACTTTTAGGTTAACCTATTTCACTAGGTTATACCTTTTTAACATTAAAAAACAAAGAAATAATTGTTTAAAAGTGAAAAATTATAATATTGATAGTGTTTTTGTTTAGTGGTAGTGGAATAAATAGTTCGAGTGTACACAAAGTGTTATAGTTATATTATGATAATTTGTTATAAGTCGTTTATAACTTTAAGTATGCACACTATAATTTCCTTTTCTTTTAAAACACACTTTATTATTCACTGTTAATTATTAATGCACTTTTACTCTGCTTTTGCTAGTATGAACTCTCATGACACCTTTCTCACTTTTTTGATTATGTTTTGATGTTTATGTTCCACCTAACCTAGCCGACGTTCGATTCTGATGTTAACTTCACGGCTATAACTGTCGCGGAGGAGATTTCTTTACTCGATGAATTCTCACACTAGACTCCCTCGCTAAGAGTCAGTCTTTGGGTCCTGACGGCGTCACTTTTTGGGTTCATACACACAAAAGTGAAAAATTCCCATTGGTCGGTATCTAACTCATTGTTGGGAATGGCGTCACCTTTCTGATATCATAATTACTAAAACTTCTTAAATTTAACATAATTTCCTTATGCTAAGTTCAAGTTTAAAGATATTATTACCATTGAATTGCTTTTTTTCTTCTCATCATTTTAAGATCTCACATGATATGTTTCCATACAATAATTCTAAAAATGAACAATTTTAATGTTTGGCCTATGATAATAAATTATTTTTAAAAGTTATCTTTTTAGTTACATTATTAATTTTCTCGGTTTTACATATGATTGTATGCTACTAACAAAGATTTTAATACTAGTAATTATAATCATGAACCTTAACTTTTTATAAAACCCTTGGTTTGTATAATAGGCCTCAGAATGTCTTGTGTACATTGGACTATTCTTTATGTCTTACAATAAAACTGTTTAATTCTAATACAATGTAACATTTGGTATTTAATCCTAATAAACAACATGATCTTTTACTATACATATTATCTTTTAAAACATGCTTTGTACCTTGTACTGTCCCTGTCTACCTTCTACAGTAGATTTAGGTTTTTTGTCCAAGTAAACATCTTGTTAATGACATTCTTATTAGTACATTACAAATATTTAAGATTACTCATATCTTAATCTAATAACATATACTATTTCTTTTTATATTGGGCATTGTCTATTACAGTTTTTATACATAATATTGTCTCTTTTTATCTACCAAGTAGATCCAGGTTTTGTGTAACATTTATTTCTTACAAACTACATTATTACCTGTCCATAACCAACAATAGTTATTTCTTATTTTATTGGCTAGTAGTCAGTTTATTTGTCACACTTTATACTACTAATTTATTTACATTACGTTTTTCTTTACATTTTTATCATTCTTTTAACATTCAATATTAGTCTTTCCTTCCTACCACACACTACAATATTATTATACAAAAATAAAACTTTTGTAACACATTTATAACATAATGATCTCTATTTGAATTGCCTAAGTGTCTATAGTTACACTCAGATATAACTGAATCTATACTTACAATATCTATTTTACTGAATCTAGGTTTACAGTTTTTTATCTTACATTTTCTTTAGATTGTGTTGCCATGCTCCCATTTACTGGTTATCCAGTAAGGCTCTACACTATAGGTTTTGACCTATTCTTTATATGATTTGTTATGCAGTTTACTGGAATTATTGTTGTTAGGTTTATTCTATACATGTTTTATATTGTTATAAGTTTAATGTTTGATATTTTAATTTTCTTTTTACTTTAAAATGATTTTAAATTTACTTGTGAATACATCTATTTCATAACACAGGTTTATTATTTAAATTGTGTTTTGTACTTCATTACATTTATGACAAACTTTATGTTGAGTGAAACGTCACGTTACAATATATAAATAACAATACTAGAAGACTATGGCTATGAATAGAGAATAATGGCGAAATCATCTGAAGAAGGCCAGGGCCCACAAAGGGCTCTCGAGCCGATGATGATGATGATATAGTACACACACACACACACACACACACACACACACACACACACATGTATGTATATATATATATATATATATAGTTTTTCATTATTACGCAATCCATTACCTGTTTCCATGCGTTGCATTCGCTACATTTGACATTTGCAATTTTCGTTACTTTTTTATTTTATGTTTTGGTAACGAACTGCCTTTTACTGTCTTTTTTCATTGGCCAAGGTGTTTAGTTAAATTTATTTTCAAGTTTCTCGTGGCGATTTCGCAATCAGTACGAAAGAACAGAATTTGTTTGCCCAAGACTGACTTTTCAATTCCCTGTAAACAGGGAATTCCTTCGCTAGAACTGGAACTGACTTCCAAGTTAGTTACAGTCTGTTTTGTGAAGGTCCAAAACAACATATTGCATACACCTTCGTTTCCCAACGTCTGCATCTTTTTACCTTTTCAAATGTTACCATTTGCGGTAAATTATAATGTATCCATATTACCTCACATAGGGTGGTGTTGATTAGTGTGACGTAACAGTAATTGCTTATTAGTAGAATGAATATATCCGCAATTCCAGTGAAGTAGTTAAAGCTCCGTGGGTAATTATAATATTAGTTACGGCGGACTGAAGAAATCATAAGACGGCTTTCTCCAACACTTAAGAGATACTAATTGACAAGTATGAAGGAGGAGTTTCACTACATAGTCAGATCCGAAATTGTACCACGATTTTATAGTGTCTTCTTCAGCTAATACTATCCATGTACGTTGCTGTAGTTGGAGACTGCACACCTGTATTCATCCTTCCCTGTCTCAAAGACTTATTTACAACGTCTGTAATTTAACTATAATGCTTAATGAAATGTGGTGGCATACACGTGGCTGAGTACCGTTCACAGTATTATTGTCTCATCAGTATTACCAAACTAAATGTCGTATACGAGTATTATACTGTACGCTGTTGTACTGAATACGTACGTATACACACGCCTTATATTCATCGAGCAGTGTCGTAACTGGGTAATTCGCATCATTATAAACGCCCGTAAGCGACACTAGCCAAGTCTTTCCTGGTTTATTGTGCTGGCAAAGAGGTTGGTTTGGTTGCGAATGTAATGTTACAATACTGCTCATTAAATACAAGTAATAAGTTTCCAGTTAAAGTCTTCGTTCCAGCACACTTTAACCTTAACGTTTCCGGCGACTACCTCAAGGCGTTAACCTGTAATAACATTATGCTTGTCTTCTAACTTCTTCCTGTTCGTTACGTTATTTATTGATTGCTATTTTTATTACCATTACTATCTTTCCTTACGTGCTTCTTTTACTCTTTGTTAAAATTAAACACAATTTGTTGCTCCGTTTTATATGACTTACCGCAATCACTACACATCGTTTCTGCAAACTATCAGTGATTATCGTTGAGAATGGAAATAATCAGAGCACGTACAACTACAAATGCATTTTTAGCTGCAGCGTTTCAAATTGAAACAAAACATTTGTGTTTAACGATTTTAACGACAATTAATTAACACTTGTTACTTCAGAAAGTCAATCAAAGTGAGTATGAAACGGATATCGAATAAAACGGATGGTTCTCGGTGCCTTGCTATCCGGTATTGTGTCCGCCTATCCGGTCGAAGTCCGATGAGCTTCTTCCGGTACTGCGCGATCGTATGTTTGCCGCACGCAAGGAAGTTAGGATACGCATCCTTGCTGCACGAACTAGCCTGCAAGTTGGAGAAAGCAGAACTTATACTAGTTCTGTACTTTGTCATAATGTAAATGGTTACCGTGAATGTCATTTCATCTGTATATTATTATAAATATTCATCGTTGTTAGAACTAATAGGCTAACACTGCTGTCGCTAACCCTGTTACTACTACTACTACTACTACTACTACTACTACTACTACTACTACTACTACTACTACTACTACTACTACTTACTACTGCTGCTGCTGCTGCTGCTGCTACTAGTATTAATGCTAATTATAGACCTCCTAATAATACTTTAATTCTTCATAATAATAGCATTAATTTCATTGTTGTGGTTATCGCTTCGCTGTTAACAATACTGTTCACGTAGTTACTGTTACGTAAACAGTCTTGCGTTTAATATACGTTGTAAATTTGTCATTTGTATATAATTTACTTCTTATTCTTCTACGGTGTCACAGTTCGGAGTCGACCATTAGCCTCCATAATCATCCGTCTTCATTTTTCCCTATCCTTGGCAATTGATGTACATCGTTTTATTTTAAGTAAAGTATCACCATCCCTTGCCACTACGTCAATCCAACGATGCTTGGGTCTTCCGACAGACCTTCTACCCTCGATTTGACTAAATAGTACCTTTCTAGGTATTCGGTTGCCTTCCATTCTAATGATGTGTCCTGCCTATTGCAATCTATGCAGTTGGATGATGGTGGCCAGCTCATTGTATGTAATTTAAACTTTTATTATTCAACTTTGTTAACTGTAATAAGTATAGGCCTAATTCTTTATCCTTTTCTGCCTGATGTAAGACAAATTATTTTGTGTTATTATGATAACACACTTTCGATTATAGACGTCTCCCTGCCACCGAGCGTCGTGTATCCAAGTTTCTGTTCTCGTGCGTGTGTCACTCAACTTTGCAAGTGGAGGCACGATGCGCTAACCACACTACCGGAACGCCACCATGAAACTGTTATAAATGGTTTGCATTCTTCTTCTACCACGCACGTATTGTAGGTAGATGCTGTTTTCCCTCTGTCCCTTATTTCATTACATAAATATACGTACGAAGGCCGCCCCGGAAGCAAATTGTATTATATACAAAAAACCTCGAAATTTACGGCAGTCAGTGGACTAGGGGTCTGATTAAGGTTTCGCAGTTAGAAGCTGGAAGTTTTCGACTGCTACAACTGTGGTATCGCTGCAAATCAGCTATAATCTCTACAACTAACTGAGCAGCATACGTTTTATCATCCTATTATATCGTGTTATAAAACAAAAACGGTGGGTACTTCTTCGAAGTATAAAGTAGGTATATCCCACATAAATATATCATATAACTGACCTCAGTGTAATTTAAACGTCTGAATCACGTGTAACATGTTTATTATATCTGCAATAGTGTTGTTATTGGCAGTTTTATATATACATCATGGTAGGAGGCATTATCTACTACTATTACACGGTTCTTATTCAAGTTTGGAATAACCACTTTTCATAATTTTCATAGCTCATGTCGTGATAATCACCTTGTTTGGAGCCCGATAAAGAGCGCATTGGGTACAAACCCACCTGCACTATCATATGAACTACAGTGACCCACCCGATCTTCTTTGTTTATTGGGGTTTTCATGCTGCTTTTATCATTGTCTGTCAAATTTTTTGTAACTTACGTTGAAGTATGAAAATAAGTTTCGCCTGTGTATACTATAAGACGCCGTTCTTCTCTGTATTGCCATATTTTACTTATAGAATCAACTCTTAAATTTCAAATACCGTGTTTTTCTATTGAAATTTGCCTATTGCTTTCCACGCGTTTCCATCGAAATCTCATTTGACGAATAATGTGTCTCAGACTATATTACATACACTACCATTATAATTAATTAGTAAATCTCTTAAAATGCTGCTCTTTCTCTTTCTATTTTGTGGCATTCGTGAACAATTATCGAATAGTACCCCTGTCAAAATCGGTTTTTATTTCGTCGTGAACATTTTTTGTTGGGAGTGCTGAAAAAGATTTGATATCTCTCGTACACGCTGAAGCTTCTTTAATAATTCTAAAAACATAACTTAAGAGACACACCGCATTAACTCTATTTCTTATAAGTCTTTATCTTCTAAATTTTTAACACTGTAGGCCTAGACGTTATAAACTATTTCCGACTCTGACTTGTGTTACTTTCCTCTTATGACGTCATAGAAAGACCTCCAAACTGATCCAATTCAGTCCAAAAAAGGAAAAATATAGCAATAAACTAAACAAAAATAAACGCCACGCTTTCGATAGAAACTGATACTTTTGAAAAGTACGAACATAATAACCTCCACGGCTTGTCGGAAAAACTTTGCTATGATTCTATGCTGACGCATGCGCACTGCATAACAAGCATCGTTGACACGAAACTACTTGATGCGTGACTGACAAATCTACACATACAGTACGCTCAGCGTATAATAAACTGGAGTAGTATCACTCAACTACAAAAATAAATATAATGCCAGTTACAACAAAAATTATTATAAGTAAACAAAACCAGTATACATATATCAAACAAAATCTGTAGCAGTCACGAGCAAAGATTTCAATCTTCTGTATCATCATAAATTGACTTAACAGTGTCTTATAGCTACGTAATAATGACGTGCACGTATAAGTCGTAATATAGACATATCATCTTATAGCATGGTTAATAGAATTAAAAGAATGACAGTGCTTTCCATTACATTTGCATACTCTAGGGTTAGCATAAAGATCAACAAACATCATTTTACAACATCGTGCTAAAAAGAGTATAGTCACGTGTGGGTACAAAAGGACAAAGCATGAAAAGACTGAATCAAACAGAACTGGACTTTTAGAGACGGGGTGCACTAGGTCGCGAAGTGAAAGAATATCAAATGTAAGAATTTGAGACATTATAGGAATCTCTAACATCATAGTAGACGTAATGAAAACCTAATAATTGAAATCGTATGGCCACGTACGAATGCCTGATGATCGGTTCACGAAAGAAGTATTAAAGCATCAACGTGAACTTCACACCGCAAAAGAAAAGTAGGAACTCGAAAGAAGTTGCGGAGAGGGACTCAAGAAATAAATATGGGATACAGAAAAAGAAGACTTGTCGTAATGAAGGAGCCAACAGAGACAGTGAATAGGAAGACGTGGAAGAATGTTTATCTATTTTGTGTGTGTGTGTGTGTGTGTGTGTGTGTGTGTGTGTGTGTGTGTGTGTGTGTGTGTGTGTGTGTGTGTGTGTGTGTGTGTGTGTGTGTGTGTGTGTGTGTGTGTGTGTGTGTGTGTGTGTGTGTGTGTGTGTGTGTGTGTGTGTGTGTGTGTGTGTGTGTGTGTGTGTGTGTGTGTGTGTGTGTGTGTGTGTGTGTGTGTGTGTGTGTGTGTGTGTGTGTGTGTGTGTGTGTGTGTGTGTGTGTGTGTGTGTGTGTGTGTGTGTGTGTGTGTGTGTGTGTGTGTGTGTGTGTGTGTGTGTGTGTGTGTGTGTGTGTGGTACTTTAAACCTATACAAGTAGGATTCGAGTCTTAACTACAAAATTTATGTATGTACGAAGGAACGAACATTGTATTTCACGTAGTGATGAAGGCAACTCTTGCAACTGTGCAACTGTGGCATTGCTCTTTACCAGGCAAAGTGAATGTAGACAGTTCAGGTTGAGGTTTACCATAAGTATGTTTTAAACCGCCGCACAATTGTAAAACCTATACGTCTGAAAGTGCAGACACAATTACAATATGCAACATTTCCTGCACAAAGTGAAATTATTGGATTAACATCGCTTTTCTTGCAATACTAAACCACTAATCACCTAGTCCGCTTGAGCTTACAGCTCCACTGCATTATAGTATTATGAAATTTGCAAATGCAAGCTCTCATGTGCCATTTTAGTGTAATATATTTCCGTCAACTTCCGCCTGTTTTCTAAATTGCATTTTTCATGTATGCGTTATATACGTAAAAACATATTACAAAATATTTCTACTATTTTTTTTTATCATCACTTCTTTGTTCACTACTTAATAATTATTAGTATTGTTGGTACTTTCACTGTGAACTTACTTGTTGTATTTTCTCATACGTCGTTTCGGAGTGGTGTGCTCCTTCTTCAGTTAGCTTGGATACGGAATGTGCAAACTGTCGGTAATTTTATGTATAACGGTTTTTAGTTAACAGGTTGTGTGTGGGTGGAGGTGGAGGGAATTGGCTCTGGAGTTTGAATTGTTGTGGTGTTGTTTATTACTGTGTCAAATAGTGTGTTTGATTTGAATTGTAAATGGTCATTGAGTATGTGTTTTGTTGTGTTTGTATATTTCAAATTTTTCTGTGGTGTTAAGTTTACGACTTTTGGGTAGGAAGTGTAAAATTTTAAGGTTGTTTTTTATATTGGTGTATCTGTGGTTTTCTGTCTGGATGTGTGTGGCAAATGTGGATTGTATGTTATTATTGGTGATTGCTTTGTTGTGTTCATAAAATCTGTATGAAAAAGATCTTCCTGTCTGGCCTATGTAGAATTTGTCGCAATCATTGCATTTTAATTTATAAACTCCTGTTTTGTTGTAAATGTCAGTGTTTTTGTTTGTGCCGTTGAGGTACCTTTTGATGGTGTTGTTGGTTCTATATGCTATTTTGTAGTTGTATTTTCTGAAAATGTTGGCGATTCTCTGTGTGTTAGAGTTGTAGTATGTGAGTGTGATGTATTTGTTTTGTTGTGTGTTGTTTTTATTTTGTGGTTTGTTGTTTTTGTTTTGGATCTGTCTATTTAATTTGTTTATTAAATCCTGGTTGTAACCATTTTGTAGGGCTATGTATTTTATGGTGTTAAGTTCATCTTTATAGTCTTGTTTATTCATTGGTATTTTAGTGAGTCTTTGTAGCATATGGTTAATGGCTGCCTGTTTATGTTATGTTGGATGATTTGATGTATTGTGGATGACCATGTCAGTTGTGGTTGGTTTTCTGTAGATTTTATATGTGTGTGTATTGTTTGTTTTGGTGATAGTTAGGTCTAGAAAGTTTAAGCAGTTGTCTTTTTCTATTTCTATGGTAAATTTGAGTTTGGGGTATATCGTGTTGATGTATTTGTAGAATTTTTTATTATTCAGAGGTAATAAAAGACAAGTAGAAAAATTCCACAAATACATCAACACGATACACCCCAAACTCAAATGTACCATAGAAATAGAAAAAGATAACTGCTTAAGCGCCAATCCCCTCCACCTCCACCCACACACAACCTGTTAACTAAAAACCGTTATACATAAAATTACCGACAGTTTGCACATTCCGTATCCAAACTCACTGAAGAAGGAGCACACCACTCCGAAACGACGTATGAGAAAATACAACAAGTAAGTTCACAGTGAAAGTACCAACAATACTAATAAAAATATTTCTATACATTTTATTAAACGTTATTAATGTTTCCAATTAAAAAAGTAATAGAAACTACGTCATTTCTATTAAACAAAAGAAAGTTACATTGAAAATAATATAGGGTAAACGTGCCTAATATCGCACCCATTTTGTATTTTGCTCAGTGTTTTCATTCTACTGAATAAAATTTAAAAAAAATACAACTGGAAAATATTTGTAAAGTATTAGGAATACGCTGGTGTAATAAAAGATAATTTAATGTAAATATTTTTACATAAAAATAATTTAATGTAAATATTTTTTTATTGAAACATAAACAATGTTAGGCCAATTTCCATTTGTGAAAAGTTGTTATCCTAATATCGCGCCCGGTGCGATATTAGGAACATAATATTTTTTAAGAAGTAAGTTATTACAAAAATCTTGTAATCCTATACGTTTATTAGTTTTTCATATGATGATTACTTACTATGTGGTAATAAAACTTATGTGCAATAAAATTTTAATTTTAATACGACAACGTAGGCTATAAACAAACAATTGGGATATAATGAACAAACAAGCACATATCTTAACACAATATTCAGTTAAATTTTAAAAATCAATTTATGTAACCTACAACTAGATTTATTTCAATTGATTTGATTCATGAATCACACTCCAAACATTTTCATATATCATAAGCTACTGCGAATTTTTAACTAAGCATTCTCTTAGTCGAAAAAATTTTAACTACAACTACAGAAAGTACAATAAAAATTAACGTACAAACAAATAACTGCATTAAGAACAAAAAGTTTAAACAAACTAAAAAATTTAAACAATTTTAAATAACACAACATGAAAATTTTATTTTTCCAAGCAAAAGTCGCAGATAAACGTTTTGTAATTGTCAGTTCAGGAACACTCCATGTGACACAGATTCGACACAACGTGCATATTATCAACTTTTCCCCATTTCTGTCATTAGAAAAGTTGGATCTCGCCGTTATCGTCATCACTGGAATCCGACCTAACTTCTTTTTGTTTGTTTTTTCTTTTCCGCTGATTTCTTTGAGGTGTAATTCCAGAATGAATTCGTAATCTGGGAAAATGTTTCTATTGCATGGGAATGAACCAGTCACTCTAAAACCGTTAACTGCTGTTTCTATTGTAGCTGCTTTATTATACGCTTCAGCAAACAATGATGCTACTTGATAGTGTGTAACAACTCTCGTCGGGTTTCTTTTCAACCAACTCTCTATAGCTTGGGCGTAATACGTCTTTAGCGCGAACATAAAAGACCGATCGAGGGGCTGAAGTTTATGAGTGCTGTGTGGCGGTACACATGCGATATGCACACCGTTTTCACGTGCTACATTCAGTAACTCGAGATTCCTTGTATGCGAAAAAAGTCCATCTAATATAAGAATTACATGATTTTTTTTGCTGGGCCTTACATTAGCTAAGAATTGTTGCTGGAACCACATAAAGAAGCTGTCTGAATCCAGCCGGATTTGTGACAAACTGCCATTGTCCCGTGTGGAGCACCATCAAGAAGTTCCTGCTTCGTATTTATCCTTGGAAATACGAAGAGAGGTGGTATATAATGCCCTGCAGCACTCATGCACGTCACTACGGTTATCAAAGAACCTCTTTCTGCCGACGACATGCTTCCATCCTGGCGCTTTCCTTTGAGAGCGACTATTTTTCTAGTTTTATGTTGTACTACAGTCAAGTCTGTTTCATCACAATTATATAGGCCTACACGTGTAGCCTGATGATACCATTGAAGTTGGCTGCGGCCTTCGTAATGTAATTTCTGGATGCCTAATCATGAACAACCTAAACCATTTCCAGCCTGCTTTTTCTTCTTTCTTTGAGAACGAGTGAGCAATTCCATTTTTTTTTGCGGGCTGAAAACCTATTTCTCTCACGTCATTAGCTGTTAGTCTAAAAAAACACTAGTCCATAATTAAACAGTATTTCAATAATTCAGACTCCAAATCTTGCCCAAGAACAGGTTTTCGCCCGAGCTTTGTAGTAACTAACTTATCAACGTCTTCTTCTTGACTATTAACTTTATCTTTCAGAGTCGATTTTAGTACATCAAAAAATTTAGAAGTTCGTTTTAGACCCATTTCTTTGACACAAATCGACAAAATAGATTTCTTCATGTTCTCCTCTGACCATTGATTACGTTTTTTGTTAGCTCTGTCCATCTGCAACAAAAACGTTGCAAGATGTTATAATTGTTGCATTTTTGAAACATAGTATTATTGAATATTTTAAAATACTGCTTAATTTTATTTTTCCATTGTAAATTTGTGATGCTGATTTACTTTAATATTTCAATATACGAGGGCTATTTTTTTCAACCTCCGATGAGTTGGCAAACCTTTTTCTGTTGTCATAGCAACAATCTGATTGTTGATTAATGTTTTTGAGGCTTTGTTCTAACCTGTAACCACTGGTTTTATAATTATTTTGTCTATAACTGTGGTGACGACAGGGTGGCGCAGGGAAACGGGAAAATTTGAAATAATTAGAAAAAAATGAAGGAACGTTACAAAACTTTACAAAATATATTCTACAAGACTGGAAATTACATTAGGCATCACTTTTTAAAAATTACATCAGTTAAATGCTGCCCATTTTGCCGTACACATTCAGTAAGTCGTTTCTGTAGGTTTTGCATAGCGCGGCGCAATGTGTCACTTGGGATTTTGGCGATTTCCTCTTCAATCTGTCTCTTGTGCTGAGCAAGGGTTCTTGGTCTAGTCTGGTACACGATGCTCTTCAGATGTCCCTATAAAAAGAAGTCACAGACTGAAAGGTCTGTAGATCGGGGCGTCCAAGCGATGTTAGCATTCCTTGAAATTATGCGATCCCCAAACAAAAGTTTCACTGCTGCCATAGACTGTCTGGCAGTGTGTGAGGTGGCTCCATCCTGTTGAAACCAGGTGTGCTGAATGTCATTATTTGGAAAAGTATGGAGTCTTGGAGCCAAAAATGTCTCTAGCATGTTGACATAACTTTCAGACGTCACAGTGACAGCAGTGCCTCGTTCATCTTCAAAAAAGTAAGGGCCTATCACCCCATGACACAACACTGCACACCATACGGTAACTTTGGTACTGTGTAATGGACGCTGGTGAAGCTGAGCAGGATTTCCTTGAATCATTAGGATTCAGTTGTTGCACAATCTGAAGTTTGTACGTATGAAATTGAAGTTCATGGAGTATTCTTTGAACGCTCCAACGTCCGAACTGCAATGACGAGGCAATTTTTCGCACCGAACGACGAGGACTCTTTAAGATGGCAGCTCGCACGGCATCAATGTTTTCTAGGGTACGTACAGACCGTACACCCCCACTAGGCTTTTTCTTCAAAGCTGAACCAGTCTCTTCAAAATTACGAACCCACGTTTCGATTGCGTGTAACGAAGGAACTTGACCGCGGGGCGGGATCTGAAAATGGCGCCGAAATTCTCGTTGTGCAGCTGTCAAACTGTCACCATGTCGGTAAAACGGCCTTACGGCGACCGCACGCTCTGCACCGCTCCACTGCTCCATAGTAACTAAATGTCCGTTACTGCTAGACAACAGTTTCACTTCTGCTACATCTACAGGGCTGCCAACATCAACTTCAAATTTTCCCGTTTCCCTGCGCCACCCTATACAATTGAAATTGCCTCCAATTGTGGGATTCGGTCTGTTATTAGATTTCTTCAAGCTGAAGGTCATAGTGCTGTAGAAATTCATCGAAGGTTGTGTAATGTGTATGGAGAAAATGTGATGAGTGATGGTTCAGTTCGGGAATGGTGTCGAAAATTTAAAGAAGGGCGAATTGATGTTCATAATGAAGGAGGGCAAGGAAGAAAGTCCGTGGCTACTCATGATGTTGTTGAAAGGGTACACAGGATGGTTCAAGAGTGCCGTCGTTTTACAATTACTGAACTTTCTGCTGATTTTCTTGAAATTTATAGGTCTGCTCTTTATGATATTCTTACTCAGAAGCTTAGATATAGGAAACTCTGTGCTCGGTGGGTTTCCAAACAACTCACAGATGTCCACAAGACTCGGAGAATAGCCAGATTAGGCACCAAGCACCAATAGCCAAGACTTGGCACCAAGTGATTACCATTTGTTCACTGACTTGAAAAAGTGGTTAGGTGGGGAGCGGTTTGACTCCAATGATAAGTTAAAGTCCAGTGTGGCAGATTGGCTGACCACTCAGGAGCAAACATTCTACAACATGGGCATAGAAAAGTTGGTGCCTCGCTATGATAAGTGCCTCAACAATAGTGGTGACTATGTAGAAAAGTAGTTTACATATATATGAAACTTTTGTATATAATAAAATTTTGATGTCATTCATGTGTCTGTTTATTGGTCTATCGGAGGTTGAAAAACAAATAGCCCTCGTATTTATGACGTAGCTGTATGTTGTGTACAAAATAAATTCCACAAATTACATTCCTAATACCGCACCTGGTGCAATATTGGGACGACAGGAGGGGGCGATATTAGGCACAGAGGAGAACTCAAACATGGCGGCCATTCCTGGGCGACACAACGTGTTAAAGTAAATTTGAACTATAACTGATAAAACTATGATATACGTTTAACTTACTAATGTATAAATGATGTATACGTACTTAGCTTTGATGGTGAAACTGGATAACGCAAGTCGGTATTCAAAAAACTTCCACAGTGTAAAAAACTTTTGGAATTTCCAACACAATAGAACCGCTCCCTATGGCGTCTTCTCTGGCAATAAAGTAACCGTTTAGCTTCACGTTCAAATAAATGTCTTCCCCACTAGGTTGCCGCACTTATCAGAGGAGATACCCTGTAACCTCTCTATGCTTTTGGTATTTAAAGAGAGGTTACAAGTTATATAGGACTAGACCTAAGCCTAGAGAAGCAAAATTATGCTGGGTCCAGTATGACGGGACTTGCAATAAAACTCAGCTGTAACAGAACGATAACAATTTATTTTATTTTTTTTTCCTTCTTGTATGCCCGATCACAAGTATGAATATGGTAAAACATAACAAATATGTAAAATCTTAGTCGTAACAATGTGTGTAAATATAAACGATCACAAGTGTGTATAAATCTTCCAATCATCAGCATAACAATATATATAATATTAAGCACAACAATATATGTATATACATCAATCAATATACACCCATATGTATATATAATTATAAAATCTTCTCACATCTCGTGGCTAGCTAGACACATAACAACACACACAGAACACAAGGTACACCAACTCACAGTTACATTAGTTTTTAACACGCATGCCCCTGGAATGCACCCACCCAACAGGTAGAGTAACTACAATCTTATAACTCGGAAGTGATAAAATATACGCCAATAGGCAACCCGTACAGTAGAATGACATAATCCACAACCCCAGGAAGAATGATAATAAATCATGAGGCATAATAACCAGACCACCCCTTTTAGCTAGCATTCCATTGATCAATGACCCATGATGAGCGTGTGAACCTTAAGTTCCCTTCACATAATTGATTGAGACGGACAAACTACGTCACCTACTTTCAGACAATGTTTATAAAACTCTATACAGTTATTTGACTTCAAAAAAAAATTCCAAAAAGAATCAAATCTTTATGTACCTTAATAAACAGAAATTAATTGCTTGAGGCATTACTATTTCAGAAGATTGACAATATATATAATTTACTCAAAAAGAAAATGATGAATACATGTTCTATAATCAAAATTTAAACAGCAAAAGCTATAAGTGGGAAGTCAACCCATATGCGATTGCCCGTTAAGAAAACAATCAGTTTAGCCCTTGTGCAAGGGGCAAAATCAATTAAAATATTTCCATTACATTAGGAATTAATTCTATTAGCCTCAAATGACTATGAAAAAATTAATTAAAGAAAAGAATACAGTAAGGTGGTTGTGCTCTGGCATCTGAGGGAGCGCGCCCACATGTAGTTGACAAAAGTTGACAGGCATTCGACCTGTCTGAAGTTGTACCAGCGTGTCAGAAAAACTAAGTCCCATTTTGTAATCCCAGAAAAGTCCCAAAGAAAAACCTCCGGAAAGTCCCCAGCCCTTAAATGTGAAACCCATAGTCAAATTAAAATTTATACACAGCTGTTCCAGCCGGAACAGAACTACTGAGCAATAATTAAATTTTGTAAAGAGTAAAAATTTAGATGCAACAATAAAATGGTACAAGATTAAAATCTCTCTGGCGCGCTCTCGCAGTGCAGCACGCACTTACAGGCATAGCATTTAGTGTTATTTAAATGAGTTATAAAAAAGGTTTATGAAATTTAAGTTATAGTGTTCAGAGTCATGATCACAGCTCAACTTCCCGGTAAACAGTCTGGACACGTGGTCCCATGGCATCTATGCAATTTGCAGTAAACGGGCACACTGCCGGCCCGGCCCCAAAAAATGAAATAAAGTATAAATATCACCTCAAGTGTGCTGGCGAGTGCAACATAGGAATTCGGTCTCCGTCTCCCTCTTCGTAGGCGATCTTGACATGGTTCACAGCTTGAGCAGATGTTCAGCCCACAGCAAGCCAGGAACCCGGCTTAGTGCGAGAACCCGGGAGTCGTTTATTCTCTAGCCCATCATGTAGAGAGATTCAAACTGCGTAGAACAATACAAAGAGCGGAGACGAGACGATACTCCGAGCGAGGCTAAGCGTTGACTCCACACGCCGGCAGCACACAATCGTCATGGCACATAGCCGAGCTGCGCGCGCAACCGCACACCGCGCCGCTCCCCTCATACCGCGGACCGAAGTTCGCCCGCTGCCTCACTCACGTATATTACAATTACGAAAGGTTTCTAGAATTTTGTAACCGCCGGCTTCGAACCGGCACACCCCCACCCCGAAAGGGCAACTCGGTTGCCCCACAAAACTCGGGAAAGTACCCTGCAGTGTACTCCCATCTGAAAAATCCGGTGGACATCGTGGGTAAGGCGGCCAGGCACTTGCTCTCAGGAACACCACCAATCCCCATGCGACCCTCTCCTCCACGCCAACCCCACGGGACCGCCCCAACACGTCACCCTCTCCGGTGACCACCAATTACTCCCACCTGTCCCACTCACATATTCGTCATACGACCAAACAAGGTATCTCCCACCTTGATATGTGAGTGACCGTACTACTCCCGTCCGTCTCTCGGACCGACCAGCCACATGCACCCACAAGGCATCTCCAACCTTGCCATATGGCTGGCCCACTTCCCTACACAAGGGCGGACGGCCCCGCTCAGCCGGACAGAGAGGACCGCACCAAGGGCACACGAACATTAATCCCATCATTTACTCATTCAAATACACCATAACTAGAGGGGGTTTACTTTTCTACAGTACCTACTACACAACTTTCTCTCGCAACAAAAATAACACCAGGAAAACCGGAGAATGCGGCATGGCTCGGACCCTATAATGAACAACATCAACCTCAACAACTATTAACAATCAGCAACAGCACACCATAACTCCATCTAACCTTTAACACAGGGGAAACTGACGATCTCAAGGACCACAAGCTAAGTCTCTCTCTAACTCCGTTTGATAGATTTTTTTTTTTTTTTTTTTTTTACTAAGGGGAGTGGTAGAAAAATTGGGAAGATGAAATGGGGCAAGGATCATTAAAGGGCAATAGCTAGGGCTGAGGGCAAGGACCTGGCTACCTCCGGAAATAAGGAAGAATGGAGGAAACCAAGGCTCGCGTGGGCAGGGGCGCAACCCTGAAATAGATGAACACCACTGGGAATGTGGGGAACATCTACCCGCTACCCGTTAACCTCTGCTTCTTACCTTTCTATGACGCACCTTAGGTATTCGCTCCTTTCGTACACCACTCTCCAAGAAATTATCTCGTATTGAGCTGTACTGACTGGTTTCTTCGGGATCAGAATCAAAGCAACTTACCTCACTACCTTCACTCCGCTTTGGATTATGCTCGTCGTCTAACTCCTCTGCTACAATTTCTTCCTTTTCTACACTTTCCCCTTCTTCGTCCACATAATCCAGACCAACCTCCTGACACTGCACCTCCTCAGTATCTTCCCGTTGCTCCTCTGATCCCTCTTCAACCGCATCTTCCCTCAGCTCCTCACCAATTTCTTCATGACACTCATCGCCAGCCGCTTCACAAACTTCTTCACTAACCTCTTCTCCAATCTCATTTTCACTAACACATTTATCATCAACATCATCGCCACTACCACCATCTGAACATTGCACATCCTCGTCCTCCTCTAGTTGCTCACCTGGTCCACCTGAAACTTCCTCCCGTTCCTCGGAATCCTCAACACTACCTACAGAAGGCGTCTGCACATCTTCACACACTACATCACTCTCACTCACAAACTCTACAACGCTGCCACCAAATTTCTCCTCAACTTCTACCTCATCTACTTCTACTACACTTGCGGCATGGACATCCCCTTGTCCATCCACAACCTCAGAAACACTCGCAGCCCGGACATCCCTGTGTCCATCTGCAACTTCAGACTCTACAGTCTCCCTAACACCTACAACTATACTCACCTGCGCAGCATCTGCAGACCGCTCTTCTGACTCTTCTGTCGATTCCACTCCTTGACCACTTTCAGCAACCACAACGTCCTCAACATCTTCCACCCTGGAATCCAGCTGTCCAGGTTCATGTGCAATGACTACATTAATTTCTACTGGCGATGGTAAAGCTACACCATCAAGTGACTTCTCATACGCCGGCGTAGGCGATGACGCTATTACCGGATCTGGATCCGCTACGAACCGAGATGTAAATACCGGAACAAATTCTGCGGCCTCTGGATTCAACCATGACGTCCTCTTCGAGTCCTGCAACTCCGTCCTAACTGACGTGTCCTTGTCGTCTTGTATTGATCCCACGAAGCAGTTCCGCTCTTCTACCTCTGCTTCCCCTTCTTCACTCACCACTCTATTAGGCACTTGTACTTCCTCTGGAACTTTTACTCTCTCACTTTTCTGCAAATAAGAATAACGCCCAACTACAGGCTCCCTACTTGCCGATGGTTGTTCCCTAACATAATTTCTTTTTCCCCTGTTAATTTCCTGTTTCTTTGTTTTCTGTGCTGCAGCTGTTGTTACCGTCTTCACACTTGCCACCCCCTTGTAGCCTCCATCACTTCCGGAATATTCAGGCTTTCTAAGCGTCTCTTGGGTTCTCCTCCAACCACCATGTTTGTCCCTTTTGGCTCTTCCTGATGAACCGCTGGAGTATTGGACATCGGTAGCCTCTTTTCCCCGGGACTCGTCAACCTCCTCGACCGTTCCTGAAAGCACACACAGTCGCTCAAGGTCCGCAAAACAACGTGGACGGTCCGCGAATGCCAAACGAGATCTCTCCTGGGGAGTCAGTCCTTCCAGAATCGCTTGTATAACTTCCGTCTCTGACAACCCCAATCTTAACACCCGGGCAGCTTTCCGTATATCGCGTACGAAGTCTCCTAACGCCTCCCCGTAGGCCTGTGGGCGATAGAATCTTTCCAACTCAAGCTTGAAACGTCGTCGAATGGGTAGGAAGAAGTTCAACACCTCCCCATGGAAAGCCTCAACACTGTCACCCCGACGCAGAGCCTTGGTGACCAAATTAGCCAACGTACTCCGGCAATACGGGTATATAAGAAACAAGACCTCCTCATCGGACACCCCTGGGAAGTCTGCCACCTGCAGGACCAGGTCCAAGAAAACCAACAGCTGGTCCTCATCAAATCCATCCAGCACCGGAAATTTCTGGAGAACGTCTGTAAGAGGGTGGGGCAATTTCTCGTAGCATATCCCCGCCAGAATTACACAATTCAAAACAAACAATCCTAAAACAAATCCCCACTAAACACCTAACACAAACATAACCGACAAAAACATATTAACAAGAATCGGAAAAACTCAAGTACTGTCCTTCCTTTGAGTAGACCCCCGGGTTCTCTAGCGCTGCGGAAACCTGGCCTATACTGAACCATGCACTCCACGACGGAAGGAGACGAGAGACAAGCAAGAATACAACACACACCTAACATCAAACAGCAACTCGACACACACACCGTACCAACACATAATTGACAACAACCAACTAACCATCAACTACAAGTCCTAATTCGGGAATAAAAAATACTTTGACATCAACCGGACACAAGTCGGTTCCGGTACCGATTTCCGATCGGGCCATACCGCATCCCGTCAATATACCACGCTAAAGACCGACCCTAATGAACATTCCATCTTCCACCACGCTTGAGACTCCCGGCCGTACAAGCTATCAAAATTTTTAAACACCATTAACCGCCTCAGTGGTGCGACCCGACTCACAAATTAAACAACTTATAACTAGCCTACACGGGCCTATATCAACTATGTCACAATAATTGCATTAATATTTCCGAGTCTGCAAGCCCCGTCACACACCAGGACCCAAGGGTTCAAGCCTAGAATAAACCACGCTCTGCTACCATTTGTAACCTCTCTATGCTTTTGGTATTTAAAGAGAGGTTACAAGTTATATAGGACTAGACCTAAGCCTAGAGAAGCAAAATTATGCTGGGTCCAGTATGACGGGACTTGCAATAAAACTCAGCTGTAACAGAACGATAACAATTTATTTTATTTTTTTTTCCTTCTTGTATGCCCGATCACAAGTATGAATATGGTAAAACATAACAAATATGTAAAATCTTAGTCGTAACAATGTGTGTAAATATAAACGATCACAAGTGTGTATAAATCTTCCAATCATCAGCATAACAATATATATAATATTAAGCACAACAATATATGTATATACATCAATCAATATACACCCATATGTATATATAATTATAAAATCTTCTCACATCTCGTGGCTAGCTAGACACATAACAACACACACAGAACACAAGGTACACCAACTCACAGTTACATTAGTTTTTAACACGCATGCCCCTGGAATGCACCCACCCAACAGGTAGAGTAACTACAATCTTATAACTCGGAAGTGATAAAATATACGCCAATAGGCAACCCGTACAGTAGAATGACATAATCCACAACCCCAGGAAGAATGATAATAAATCATGAGGCATAATAACCAGACCACCCCTTTTAGCTAGCATTCCATTGATCAATGACCCATGATGAGCGTGTGAACCTTAAGTTCCCTTCACATAATTGATTGAGACGGACAAACTACGTCACCTACTTTCAGACAATGTTTATAAAACTCTATACAGTTATTTGACTTCAAAAAAAAATTCCAAAAAGAATCAAATCTTTATGTACCTTAATAAACAGAAATTAATTGCTTGAGGCATTACTATTTCAGAAGATTGACAATATATATAATTTACTCAAAAAGAAAATGATGAATACATGTTCTATAATCAAAATTTAAACAGCAAAAGCTATAAGTGGGAAGTCAACCCATATGCGATTGCCCGTTAAGAAAACAATCAGTTTAGCCCTTGTGCAAGGGGCAAAATCAATTAAAATATTTCCATTACATTAGGAATTAATTCTATTAGCCTCAAATGACTATGAAAAAATTAATTAAAGAAAAGAATACAGTAAGGTGGTTGTGCTCTGGCATCTGAGGGAGCGCGCCCACATGTAGTTGACAAAAGTTGACAGGCATTCGACCTGTCTGAAGTTGTACCAGCGTGTCAGAAAACTAAGTCCCATTTTGTAATCCCAGAAAAGTCCCAAAGAAAAACCTCCGGAAAGTCCCCAGCCCTTAAATGTGAAACCCATAGTCAAATTAAAATTTATACACAGCTGTTCCAGCCGGAACAGAACTACTGAGCAATAATTAAATTTTGTAAAGAGTAAAAATTTAGATGCAACAATAAAATGGTACAAGATTAAAATCTCTCTGGCGCGCTCTCGCAGTGCAGCACGCACTTACAGGCATAGCATTTAGTGTTATTTAAATGAGTTATAAAAAAGGTTTATGAAATTTAAGTTATAGTGTTCAGAGTCATGATCACAGCTCAACTTCCCGGTAAACAGTCTGGACACGTGGTCCCATGGCATCTATGCAATTTGCAGTAAACGGGCACACTGCCGGCCCGGCCCCAAAAAATGAAATAAAGTATAAATATCACCTCAAGTGTGCTGGCGAGTGCAACATAGGAATTCGGTCTCCGTCTCCCTCTTCGTAGGCGATCTTGACATGGTTCACAGCTTGAGCAGATGTTCAGCCCACAGCAAGCCAGGAACCCGGCTTAGTGCGAGAACCCGGGAGTCGTTTATTCTCTAGCCCATCATGTAGAGAGATTCAAACTGCGTAGAACAATACAAAGAGCGGAGACGAGACGATACTCCGAGCGAGGCTAAGCGTTGACTCCACACGCCGGCAGCACACAATCGTCATGGCACATAGCCGAGCTGCGCGCGCAACCGCTCACCGCGCCGCTCCCCTCATACCGCGGACCGAAGTTCGCCCGCTGCCTCACTCACGTATATTACAATTACGAAAGGTTTCTAGAATTTTGTAACCGCCGACTTCGAACCGGCACAAACCATGCGTGCGGTAATAGGCAAAGGTGCCATATTCGGCACGTTTACCCTATTAAGTAACTTAAACCAATAGTGGGGTAATTCACATTCTTTAAAGCTCTTAAAGAAAAAAATATTTACTTTTTATAAATATATTGGACTGGTAAACCCAATAAATTGGACGTCTAACCCAACGCCGGAAGTAGCCATAAAAAGTAGAATTAGAACCAGTTTTGACTACGTACTATTTCAGTGGACTTTCAATCTTCTATAAAAATGGTGCATTTTGGGTTGAGACAGATGGATATACGACAGAAACGGTTAGCGAAAATAGATGACGGAAAATATTTTACGAGATTTACGGTCGGTGGCACCTCCCAAGCCAAGACTGCTAAAAATTTAGCTCGCGAAAAACCGATCATTGTAGAAACCAGTTGGAATAGTTGCACAGACCCTCGTCCTTTACTTGACACCTCAGGAAGGAACGGACATTGTATTTCAAAGTGTAAAAGAAAAGTATTGAAACTGTACAATAGACGTTCCTCTCCACCACATAAAGTGAATATAAACAATTAAGATCGAGGTTTACCATAAATATGTTTTAAACCGCTGCATACTCCGTACTTTCGATAATCCGACACGATCCGGAATTAACAAATAGCCTATATCATTTAGCAGACCCCACTGTAAAATGATTCTAAAAAACGAAAAAAATATTAATAAAACAAATAAGCAACCAAAAACGTAGCTGGTTATTATTCTAATCATAGATAATTTATAGTACCTATAGATACTATAGATAATTTATGTTTTGTGTATTAAAACATTTGATTCTAACCTCAAATACAGTAACGTTCCTCGGAGAACTCGCTTCCTTCACTACATCTCAATAATATCCACATGAATCTCAGACCGCGTGGATGCAGTGGAACAAGATGATAGTGTCTGTTTAGCTGCAGACTGAAGTTTTTATTTCACTGTTTCCTGCTTAGAGAAGATTCGAATGTCAACATGACATTGACTTGGGTCTCATAAAATTCATTCCCCATAATATTAATAGACATATTCATAATTTCGGCATCATTGAATAAAATATTACATTCGAAAAAATATTCAGTGCATCGCCAGCCTTTTTCCCAGTGACAGAATTTGAGACTTCTTTATCGTCTTCTTTTGGTGCTACCGATTGAATTATTGCATTATTGGTTCATCCGTCATTACCTCTTCAGTCGGCTCATTTTACCTGACAACATTACCACAACACTTAACAAAGCGCTACCAATAAACTAGCTGTGAGAACAACATACTAAACAACTTAGTGTGAGCAAAGGTGCAAAATGTACAACGCGTTATAGAATCAACCGTAAGTAGAAAAACCTTCACGCTTAAGTTGTTGGCTTCACATTTGTTGACGTTTAACGCCTTGGCGCATCTTATTTGTCGTGATGAGATGGGACAGTAATATGACTAAACGAAGATAATCATTATTTGTAATACCAGAAAAGGGGATTGAAAGCCGATCACAGTCAGACATTTAATAAATTTATCGAATTTTATTCCTAAGCACACCCTGACATTCTACCACCTACGAAGTCTGTCAAACAGAAAACATATTTAACTAAATATAGTATATTAAAATTGAATTGTTATTCTTGGTCAAGTGACCTCAAACTAAGACAGCTGCCTCTTGTTTAAGGTGTTGTTCGTTTCCCTCGTCTTTTAGTTTGGTTCTTTAACCCTACTCCAAGCTACGGTTGTAATATCTCCTTATTATACGATTCTAAAAAATATTGATTTACAACGATATTGCAGTGTCATTTTTCTTACTAGCATCAGACTACAAAATACTCCACTGTAAGTAAAGTAATGAGAATATTCAGCAAACTAACAATAAGTCACTTACTATGAAACAGAACAGTTCAACACAGTGCCGTATTTCCGTGTGGAAATGTCCTCGCCCTGAGGGGGCCTCACATTCCGGTTAGAAAAACTAACTTTATCGGATTGGCAACAGATGTATTCGCTTAAAGGTCTTTTTCAAAACTAAAAAATATAAAGTGTATTGAGAAAGATGGTTTTGAAAAAAAAACCTTCTGAACAGTTTTAAGCCTTTTAAGCATTTGAGAACGCTTTATTAAAGGAATTAAACTTTGTTATAATTATGTAATTGACTACTTTTTATTTTTTTTAAGTAGAAACAAAATCATTTAAATTTATTTTTTGTCCACCTTACTATGTCCACCTTACTGTCTATTTCAATAAACTAACTAGACATAAAATATTTTGAAATATTGATTCTTATTGTTTTGTCAGAGAACCTTAATGCGGATACATTACCTGAATCTTAAATGTCCTCACTGTATGGATAAAGATAGAGAGAAATATATGGAAAAAAGGTGCATATAGAAAACAATAGAATGTAGATTACAAAATTGCTTACCATACATTATTTTAAAAAACATTGCGAAATAAGAAATTATTATTTTTAAACAGTCAGAGACCAAATTTATTAGTAATGTACAATATACCACTAATACAATATTGAACGTAAAGTAAAAATCATTATTGTGAGTAGGATTGTTACTCAGTCGTCTTATTGTACTGGGGACGCCTTGCTTTAAGGAATTGACGGAGACCTCAGTCGTCTTAAAATACAGTTATGGTTCCACACTCTGCTGGAGAAAAGCAGTTTTACAGTTCTATGATACAAAAGTCATGAGTATATGAGACGCCCAGTATTACGCGTACAATCCTGTGCATGAATGAAAACAATATTACTGTACGTTTATGCCCACTGTTACTTTCACACAACTCTATAGCGTTATCGTACACGCGACTCGGATACGGTAATTTACAATTGTCAGCAGCACAATTTATCTTTCACTTAAAAAAAAACTGCTTTGACCATGTTAAATATATTTCCACTCCTAAAGTATATCCCGCAAAAGTCGAGTATAATTAACATAGAATTTATCTATTAACATTCTCACTGAATTTATGGTTAAGTTTATCTTTAGTCCTTTCTTACATATTTCAATATGTATTTAAACCAAAACATTACATTTTAATCTCTAAAATAAAGCATTTCCACGAAAGATTCTTTTCACCTATTTACTGCTGAACATTTCTAAATTGAAACGAATTTGTAAATGAAAAATGATTGTAGGCTACGTTTAACAACACAAACTACAAATATTTATAGTATCTGTTTGCAAATAACATTGTTTTATCAAAATACATTATAATTATTACACTTTTTATACAATAATAATTTACAAACTAAATATCGACATGCAATTAACTTAGTTCGTGTATATTTATTTGTCAATATTTTTAATATTTATAAAGACTTTACCTCAAGATGTTTCTTCTTATTTGGAACATGTTTCGGGAAGCCTTGTGTTCCCGTCTTCAGCCTTCCTGATACTGAGCCTTGTGAGGTATTTGTGTGTTGGTTGGGTTTTGCTATGGTTTCCTGTTGGCCTCTGGTTCTTTAAATTGGTATTATTGTGTGTGATTGTGGTGTCTATATTAGTATTTTGTGTCTTTTGTATGTTGAGTGCTTTGATAATTGTGTCGTGTTTTGTATTGATTTGTATTTGTTCAGGTATTAGTTTGTTTTGTGTTTTATGTTTATAAATTTGAAAATTTTCCCAAATGTTTATTATGGTGCCTTTATGTGGTATGTGTTTTATTAGTGTCATGTTAGTTTTATTAGTTTCCCAGACATAACCAACATGACACTAACAAAACACACCACATAAAGGCACCATAATGAACATTTGGGAAAATTTGCAAATTTATGAACATAAAACACAAAACAAACTAATACTTGAACAAATACAAATCAGTACAAAACACGACACAATTTTCAAAGCACTCAACATAGAAAATACACAGAATACTAATACAGACACCACAATCACACACAATAATACCAATTTAAAGAACCAGAGGCCAACAGGAAACCACAGCAAAACCCAACCAACACACAAATACCTCACAAGGCTCAGTATCAGGAAGGCTGAAGATGGGAACACAAGGCTTCCCGAAACATGTTCCAAATAAGAAGAAACATCTTGAGGTAAAGTCTTTATAAATATTAAATATATTTTATACATCAAGAAACGGACTGTAGCAAAAAGTGTTTGAATTATTTGTAAATGTATTTAGTTTATGTATTTATTTGTAAATGTATTTATTTAGTTTGTATATGCATTTGTTAGTGTAAAACCACAAACTTTCCCTCCGTTTATAATAGGAAACAATAGGCCATAAATATCAATCGGTAACAGTTAGCCAGTAATTAATTAACTAACAGGGTTGGACTGCAAAGAGAAATGTGGGCGTACTCGTGACAACAGCTTACAGCATGTTTGCAATGTGAAGAAAGGAAGTGTTTTAACCATATGCGACACAACATTCTTTGCAACAAAGGATTTGCAACGCCTGTTAATTCGATTTACACAGGCAGGAACTATTGCCGCTTAATTATCTA
Source organism: Magicicada septendecula (assembly GCA_034769895.1). Taxonomy (NCBI): domain Eukaryota; kingdom Metazoa; phylum Arthropoda; class Insecta; order Hemiptera; family Cicadidae; genus Magicicada; species Magicicada septendecula. The sequence continues at coordinate 498,817,308 of CM068367.1, forward strand.
TCGCATCTAACTTGACTTTCATACCTGTTGTAATATTTACAACCAATCAAATGTGACCATGTTTACGGGCATGTGAAACAGAAGCGACCAGAACATGAAGCTTCGTTCATGTTAAGAACGTAAAAAATTACGAACTAATTGTTTTCTTAAAAATTTTTTATTTAAAAATATTGTCTCTGTAAAATTTCAACAGTTAGATTCACCAAGTGCTGTGTTTGAAAAAAGGAAAACCCCGCTCTTTGTGCTCATGTGTGTGTGTGCGTGGCGCGCGCGCTCGCATGTGTGTGTCCTTGTTTATTTGTGCGTATGTCAAACAACTCAAACACATTTATATCCATGTAAGTTCTTAACGATTTTACAGGAATTATAGCTTCTAATTAAGAGTGTATTCTGTATTGTCAGTGGCCACCATCGATGTATAATATATGGATCGCGTGCTCCATTCACTGAATTCGGTCCCACCGCTGCTCATCTATCCACCAATGGGGGCAAGAATACTGCGTATGTTATATACTGTACCTGTACAAAGTCTGACTTTTCTGCTTTGTTACAGCTCTTATTGTTTTAACGGAGCATATTTTGCATTAAATTGTATAGTTATGTAACATTTTAACATTAATTAATGACTCCAAAGTGGGAGGTTTTTAATAAGTTCTTTTCCAAAATAAACAAATTTGTTTTACTGTAAGATTTCAGTATTCTGATACGTTATTTCAGTTTATCGCTAAGTTCTGTTGCGTTCATAAACACTTATGTATGACCATTTAATGTTGAAGCCAGACGAATAATCCAATTTCAGACGAATAAATATTAAAAACAACGGAAACAAAGAATGAAAGATGTCGGCCGTTAATTTTTAAATTTTTTTGCGTAAAGGAAGCGGTCGTATACGCTCGCCATGGTCGTTAAAGTGTTCAATTAGCAATACTAATTTACATTAAAATTGTTTATTTAATTAGCTACATATTAATTGCTTAAACATGTTTATATTAAACATTACTAAATAATACAAATTTATTTAACTTTTGGCGGTCACCAAGTTTAGAGAATGTAGCTGCAGTGGTTCTTTCCTTATCAATATCATAGCACAAGATTTTATAAAATAATCTCCCTATTAATTTGACAAGTTTCATTTCATGGCTGTCTAAAAAAAATCGTTGTTTGACATATGTTTTCTAAACACTGTGCCGGCAAAGTTATTACAAGCTGATATAGGCCTATTCATTTTTTTGGTATTAAATTTACAGTCAAATATAATCAACAAATTATACATAAATTTTACAATCTTTAAAACGTCCGATGACGCTCTAATTCCATTTGACACAAAGTCAGTAAAATGAGTGTAAACGCTCAAGTTGTTGTCATTTGTTATCAGTAAATGAAAACATTCTTCACATTTTAACTTCGAAAAAATGTTTAGTATAATTTTAATTGTGTCACGGTCCGATTTAATTTTTTAATGGGCCCTTTAGAGTTTTTCCCATAAGGATGTCCCTACTGTTGCAGTAATCAAACAATGCATCTAAGATTCTAATAAACTCAATGGTAGGTTTGGCTCCAATACGTTCTACAAGGTTTCTGTTCATTGAAAACTCTATATCGTCAGCTACCTCTGCCCTTAGTTTTTATGACATTTTCACATTCATTTTTTGATTTTCATAAAATATATGTTCTCTGACAACTAATTAGCAAACTTTAAACCTTGTTCTTTTTGCAGATTATTTAATCTTTTAATATACTTAAAATCTATAATTCCTTGATTGAACACTATAGTACCCTTATCACCTAAAGTATTGTAAGTTAACTTTAACATGTTAAAGGGGGAAGCTGTACGTGCTTCGGAACGTTTTCTGCCGTTCACTTTGCCCATCAGCACGCGATCCATATATTATACATTGATGGTGGCCACATACAGCACCAGTTTTATTAACTTCTTTTATAAATATAAAAACACACGCGTTCAGTAATCGTAAGAGTCCTTGTTAAACACAAGTTCATCTCCAAAAAGTGTACGTTCCTGAGTAATTTCAGCGTTCCGAAAAGAAATAAAATAAGAACATGTCCGTGTTTTTGTTTAATAAATAAAACATGCTCTTAGACAGACTTATAAATAGGCCTAATTATATTGAGACCGTGATCCTAAGCAGTATTAATACTGTCTGAATCCACCCTCAACAGAGCAGCTAAGTTTGAATACACGGATTCCATTGTGTCTACAGTCCCGAACGGCTTTAGGTTTTTGTCACTAAATCACTAAACGCTGGAATAATTTCTTCTTATTTGATTGCTCCAGACTGAGCAAACGGTGGTCATAGAATCCTAAACTAATTCTGCTACTGCTTCCATTACCTATCTAAGATTTCTTAAACTGGTTATGCTTAATTTTTGTCTTTTGTCAAATTTTGTTTTTTCCGATCACGTGCCTATTTCTTTTTGGGCTAGACTACCTTCTACTAGTTGAGAGAGCAATTACCTGTCATATCCGCTCAGTTACTAAATCACCAACTTAACAAAATACTAACAAGGGTTTTGTATTTCCCAGACAGGTGTTACTACCTACACCGAAGACAAATTTTAGTGTTGGTTTCAAACACTTAAATTGTATAGGTTAACCAAGCCAACGTAACGTCATTAATCGAAAGTATTAAAGGTTTCGAATTCAACCACTGGAAGAGTATGATGAGGACTAAATATATAAAACTGCAAATTAACCTTCTCTTATATAATAATAAAACAAAAAGACTTACTAATTTACTAAGCTAATAATATCATTTTACCGTGTTCTTAATTGGACAGTCTTCATCATCATCTCCACCATGCGAACTACGTCGGTTCCTCGGGTGCCTTATTTTCCCGTCTTCCCTTCAGATGATATCCGGCTAATCTGTTGACACATTTATTCCACAGAATTCCAAATTGATTAACTTTGACATTCACTACTAATATTTTTAATTTATCTCGTATTCGTGCGTTCCTCTTCATGTCAAGTCTTGTACAACCCATCGCACCTCTTGATAACTTCGTTTCGACATTTTGTATTTTACTTGCATCCGTCTTACTGATCATCCATACTTCGCCACCACATGGCATCGTTTTGTAAAGTATCATTAAGTTGCCCTTCTATGCTGTCTTCCAAGACTTGTTTATACAGTTGTTTATACCACAGATCTCTGCAAAGTATCCTGGCTTGTCAACATTGTCCCAGTCATGTCGAAAAGATATGTCTTATCCAATATAGGCCTATTTAAAATGTGTAACTTAAACCAAGGTGGCATCTTCTAGGTGTACCCTCGACTAGATTGTGGCTTTACCCAGAAAAACCATTATTTTGAGTTTTGTTGTAAAAGTGTTACAATTGTATTCACTTCCTAAAATGTTCAGACAATTGTTGACTTTATAAATCACCTTAAAGCTGGGCCATCGGCGAATATTATGGTATTAAGATTTTTGTGTCTGTGAATTTGTATGCACTTCAGCGCGTCTTCCACATCTTGGTCGCGTTGTCCGTGTATAAATTAAATAACACTATGTTAATAAATTAGCAAATTAAATTGAAAAGTTTTTAATAAATCTTCCAGTTTAAAATACGATCTCTGCTTTCTAAAATTAAATTTTAAAATGTCTAAAACAAATTTTATATCGTAATTGTATAAATAAATTTTATACCGTTTACGTCCAATAAACGTTTTGTATTTTTTGGAATTAATTTTAGAATATTTGTAAGGATCCTACGAAATCTTTTGTGTATCAAAACGTTATAATATTAAAAAAGTTCAAAATTATAAAAAGTTAACGTTCTGAAACATACCTTCATAATTTTTCTGAGTTCGTCTGACTCTATATTTTGCGCGCGCGCGCGCGCGTGTGTGTGTTGAGACAAATACTCACTTTACTCTTGTTAATTAATATTCTTTATTTAATGATAATAAAACTTACTAAAATTATTCTAGGCTTATATTAGTATCTGTACAGTTTTAATCTGTCGTCTTCAGTTATTGAAACAAAATAAAACATTTACAATTGAGTTGACATAAAAGAGCTAATAAAAAATTATCAGTTAACCAGTTGTTTTGTAACAATTCAAGTGTAAATATTTTATCTTAATTCAAATCCTATTATGATAGTTAAACCTGTCGAAGTACTGTGTAACTTATATTAGTAAAAAATATATTCTTGCAGAAACGTTTTATTATCAATAAATAATGAAAACATATACTTAAATGTGTAATATGTGTGTGTGTGTGTGTGTGTGTGTGTGTGTGTGTGTGTGTGTGTGTGTGTGTGTGTGTGTGTGTGTGTGTGTGTGTGTGTGTGTGTGTGTGTGTGTGTGTGTGTGTGTGTGTGTGTGTGTGTGTGTGTGTGTGTGTGTGTGTGTGTGTGTGTGTGTGTGTGTGTGTGTGTGTGTGTGTGTGTGTGTGTGTGTGTGTGTGTGTGTGTGTGTGTGTGTGTGTGTGTGTGAGAGAGACTACTTGGCATACAGAAAAATAACTATACGCCCACATTTCAAAGTTCTAAATTTTGTATAATTAACAATAAACTTTTCATGAAAGTATGTGTCATAAAGCACACGAAGATTCGTGTCAAATATTAACTTAAATACTGAATGTAGAGAGATAGTTGGGACTGTTATTTCAACTGAGAACGGGTACACGGAATAAGTTTAAAGAGCCGTGGATTATCTAGTATTTTTCTCTTAGAACGTCGTGTACATTCGGAGTATAGCATTGTTAATTTTCTTAATTTTAAAATCTGTATTTTTTTATTTAAAATTCTTTCACATATTTGTAATTAATTTTTGAGAATTTTTAATTTAATTATATTTCTAATATTGTCTGGCGGAGACCAGGGCAGACTTAAGCTAAAGAGGCATAAGGAAAAAGAGAAGATAATTTATTACACAGTATATTGATTGTAATTTTTTAATTTCTGCAGAAAGTAAAATTTTTGTTCCATACCGATAAAATATTAGTGTCCATATTCAAATAAAAATTTTAACGCATTTGTTTAGATGTAACCTCTATTTTTCTCAATTACCTTGTTAGACAATTGCTACAAATGTAGTCCTATGATTCATGTACTCGATATGCTGTTGGTTGAAAAATTTGGGGATTGCAGATGGGTTGGATGGAATAAAATTGTTTTATTCTCTGAATACAAAATGTCCAAGTCTCCTCCCCTCCAAACAATATACAAGGAAAGCAAATCATCATAATCTTCACTACAGGGATTAGGCCCTAGTTGGCCTGTGCCGGAACTCATCTCCTCCTCGGTCTACCAACAGCCCTCTTTCCACTCGGCTTGTACTTGAGAGCTGCCATTAGAAAAGCAAAATGCTGCAATTTTAGTGTCACACCTATGTAACCACGAATATTTATTGTATGAATCTTTTCTAAATTTACGATTAAATATTCTGTTACCTGATTTTACACTTTGATTAAAATTTGAAAGATCAGTTGTAGGCCTACCTACTCTCTTAATTTCAATTATTTCCTCGATAGGACGTAAACTGAACGCCGTTTTCGTTAAGTTTTTCGACAGAATTAATTGCGTCCTAGCAGTTAAATATAATAAATATCTTACACTATGACACCTTAATCCTTTATATGTACTATTATTTACATTTAACGATTAATTGGATTGACACTAACAACGAACTTATAAATTCCAACCTGGCACACCACGTGTTATTTACCAACAGACTGGTGGAGCCGTGTCGTACAAGCGGGGTTTGCAATCCATAATCACACCAAGCGAGCCTATACCGATGTAATAGGAACAACCGAGTTTAGCCAGCCAGACCACTACTCCATTGTATTTCCCCATATACAAAGCGCGTCACAGTTGGTGCATACACCGCGTGTACGGTTTTTAGTCATTGCTTTGCGCTTTTCAATCGGCAAATGATTAATTGCGATGATTTAGCTTCAAAACACTATTATTAGTTATGTTTTATTCATAATTCTATAATTTAAAATACAATTCGGGAATTATTGGGGTTGTACAACCGTGCAACCTAAGGACGGGCCACCACTGCTCAATATTGTGTGTTCGTTCGAAAGTAAGACGCAGAGTGGGTCATAAGTCGCTTGACACTAGTCATTACCAAAAAAATACATTTCTCACAAGCGACTTATGGTTTGTGATACTACGTATATTGCATGCATATGAAGTAATACAGACATACTATATTAAAATTTACAGATAAGTAAAATAAAGTGTAACGTAAAAATGTTGTTTTAGGTACTTGTTTGCTGCTCCAGGAAGGGACAAATTAGGAAGACGCTGGATTATAGCACGTCCAGGTAACATGTATTTAAACGCTGATCCACTATTGTCCTTAGTTCATTAGATGCCGGCAAGGTATTCACAAGTTATATTAGAAATGACAATGGAAATATGTCTGTCTTCATATAATATATAGAGTGTTGGTTTTATTACGAGATATATGATCAAGGAGAGCTCCATAGAGAACAATAACAGAGCGTTACATAATTGTCAACAAAATACAATGATTAAAATTTAACAATGAAGATATTTAAATTTTATAGAAAATATTTACAGAGCAGACAAATTAAATATATTAAAAAATTATTACTAAATTACTTTCTAAGCGATGTTTGTCTAAAAAGTAATGAGACTGAACATCTTATCACGAAGTGATAATATTGACACCAAGTGTATAATAGCTAAAATCTATAATGTTTAATTGCTTTCATAAAAATTGTTAACACCTTAACCTTACCAGATTTGATAGCCCATGGTTATTGCAAGTTTGTTTTCTCTCACGTCAATAACGCTGAGTAGCGCTACGCGATCAAATTTTGTGTCACACTTCAAGCCAGTGCGACAAAAACATTTAGCACGTTAAACAAGATTTCAAAGATGGAGTCACGTCCTGAGATATTTAGGTTTACAAAGCATATTTGGAAGGCCATGAATTCGTGGAGCATTAACTCTGTTCTGGAAGAACAACTACAGCACGAACTGATGGAAATGTATCGAAATTGAGACATCTCATCCAGTCTGATCATCGTTTGATGTTAAAAATTATTGGTTATGAACTAATTTGAAACCACCGGACTGTTGTGAAAAACGATGATGTGAAGGATCTGAACAAGTTCTGCCAGGGACTATAAGAACTCCGAAATAAAGAAACACGCCTGAAGTTTACAAAGTGATGGCCCTCCACACACTTCTCTACAGGTCTGACTATTGGACTTTAACGAAATCCCAGACCAGTCGTATTTAATCGGCCAAAATCACGTCTCAGCCACGTGGCAGGATATTCTTTTGAAGATCGCAAAAGAAATGTCGATGTATGGCAGGAGCTGAATATTATGAGTATACTTGATAGAATTGCACATATCGGCTAAAATGGTTGGAACACTTAACATCTTAATAACTGCCGCATCCCCAAACAACTATTGAATTATAGGCCGAAAGGACAGGGAGGTATGGAGCGTCCGAAGAAGTGACCAGCTCTAGTCTGTCTGCTTAGGACCAAAACAAACCATTTTTTGTTTAATCCGGTCTTGCTGATGATTAGACTGCTGTGAAAGTTTGGCACGTGATTTGAGTCCCGCCAGAGACTGTTGACGCTAGATCCTTCATCACGACAACGCTCCATGACACTTTCCATTTTCTGTGAGCAAGTATTTGGCCAAAAAGGGACATGCCTGTATTATTCAGCCACCCTACCCCGTGATCGTAATTTATGTTATTATTTCTTGTTTCCAAAATCAAAAACCAACTCTCCGGTGTCGCCACTTTGAAAGTCTGGAGAACGCCCAAAAGATTGTTATAGACCAGTTAAAGGTATTGACAGTTAAAGACTTCCAGCACTGTTTCATTCAGTTGGAACGTCTTCCAAAGTGCGTAGGTTCCCAAGAGAATTACTTTGAAGGAAATTCTTTTTTCTTGCCGTTAAAATGTCAATCATTAATTTTATACAGTCGTTCTCGTTACTTTTTAGTCAAATTTTGTGTGTATTATAACGTTTTACATGATAAAATTAAAACGAAGAAGAAAAATATTAGAATAATAAGGTAACCATAAAAACTATATTAATCACAAAACATCATGTAGAAATAGTTAGAACTTAATAAAAAATATAAAGGCGCCAACTCCATTTGGTCAAACTTTAATTGCGACTGTTTAGAAAAATTAAATGTTAGTCATAACATTAAAGTTTTCCCACCTTAACTGAAAAATATTGAATACATCGTTTTTGCCTGTCAGATTGTATAGTTTGTGTAGACCAAATGTGGCCAAATGTTTGGACTGAAAGCAATGAAGGACAAAAACTAATTTGCCGACACTTTGCTGAACGAAGGAACAGTTCCTGGATTTTGTTGTCCATGACGTGTCCGTTGATTAACTAATTATAAACATATCACTACTGACTCGGAAAACTAATTTTTTATTGGTAAAAATGTAAAACTTTTACCTTATAGCCTGAACTAGTTTTCGCTTATTACAAGCTTCATCAGAGGCTGCCGCTAGGTGTGCTGTCTGTCTTGTTCTTGGTAACAGCGCCGTCATTCGAAAGATCGATGTTGTGTATGTGAGGTGTGATATGTTCGAATAGTATGTGTGATTTGAATTGTGTCTGTTCATTTAGGATGTTGGTTTTATGTGTTTTGTACGTTTATATTTTCTAGTTATTCAAGAGTGTCTAGTTTTCGGCCTTTTGTGTGTACGTGAAGAATTTCCATGTTGGTTTTTATGTTTGTGTATGTGTGGTTTGCTTGAATGAGGTGGTTTGCAAAGGTGGATTCAGTGGTTGTGTGTAGTGCCTTTATGTGTTCAATGTATCTCTGTTTGAAGCTACGTCCTGTCTGGCCTATGTAAAAGTTTTACATTTTTACCAATAAAAAAATAGTGTTCCGAGTCAGTAGTGATATAGTTATAATTAGAAGGAACAGTGTTGTATATTAATTCACACCTGACGGGTGCGATGTGGAAACAAGTTATATGTAGCGCATTACAGACGTTCACGGTTTTATAGATACTGCACCACCTGCGGTTCAGACCAGACTTCAACATAAGCTTGCGCACGTCATTTTAACGTTCACTCAGAGTGCCTGCAAGCTCAAATGATGGCGTTTTCCAGTACAAAAACAAATAATAAACATTATTCGCTGGTTTCTAAATCTACACAAATAAAGCACTAAACAGTGTTCAACCTTTTTATTTGTCTGCTTTAAAAGTTCAGTTACGACTTGTTCCACTATAGTTGCCCCTTTCTTTTATATTTTTTATTTTTTATTTTGTGTAATCTCGTTATACAAAACGATTTCATCTCCATATTTAATGACTGCAAACATATTAATCATATTAATCAACAGATGCAGTCAAACAGATTAAAATCGGCGAGCTGTTGATTTCATTTTTGTTTCCGACTAACGATTTTTTTCCTACTTTTTGCCACAAAAGGGTTAACAATTCGATGTCATAGTCAAACATCTTTGCAAAGTGAACTGTATCTGTGTACAGGAATGAAACTTACAATCGTCATACAACTCTACTAGTAAGTTTAATTTTTGCTTTGATCATTTGACAGATCGGAATGTTGATCGATAGTTTCATAATGACGAGAGATGATCAGTGTTCATTATTACAGCTGCGCACAAAAGCCACTTTCGAATGTTACATAACCTAGGTTTTCAGCAAATTACTTCACGTAGAGGAGCACAAAAATGAAATATTACAACAATTTTGTTTACTACAATAGGAGTGACACAACAGACATTAGCCTACTTCAGCAGCTCTAGACTACGGCGCAGATTTTGAGAGACAGTTTGTCATCCGGCGCTGTCGCTTTAAACATGTCACGCTGTTGAATCCTTTACTGTTACATTGATATTTCAAATAGTTTTTGCTTTTCCATATCTGTTGCCTCGAGGTCAGTGGTCTCATAACGTCATTGGATGGTGATTTAATACTATAAATTACTATATCGTTCGGCCTAATCTTCAATCCATTATAAATGCTGAACGATAACAGACCGATTAATTTACAGGATACGTATAAAATAAAACAATCAGACAATACAACGCCTGCTTATTTAAGCCCAATCTGTAGTCATGAACAAAGACAGTCTTAGATCCAATTTCATACATCATATTTCGATTTTTGTATTTCTGTCTTTTAAAACATCTTGTTCTTTCTTATCCACTACACATATTTACAGTAAATTAATTATGACACTTTAAGGTTAAGTTTCCGTATTCGTTTCCGCTCCCATTGTTGAAACTTATTTCAATAGAATTTTATAATTCCCGTTAAATCGTTCTCCTGAGTGCGGAGAGTTTGCCTTCTCTTCCTTTTTCTCCAGCAATAAAAGCCCAATGTGATCTTTGGACTCCAAAGCAAACCTCTCCAACATCTCCTACCCTTCGGCATCTCAACGTAACCTCATGCCCATTCTTCTCACATCTGAAGACGTCATCCAACCATCTTATTTTAGGTCGACCCCTCTTTCTGCTTTTATATACCTGTGTTCTTAGGACTTTCCTTGGCACACGTTGCTCATCCATCCGTACCAAGTGGCCTAGTCATTGTGTTCGTTGTTGAGCTTTTACAAATCTTATAACATCTTCAAGTTTTGCAATATCTCATCTGTTTTCTCCAACTATTTCTTAAACATCTTTTGTATTCTCAAAAAAAGAGAACGCAAAAGCCTCACTTATTCCCGATAAAAAAGTATCATATTCCCGCAAAATATGTAGGCCTAAATCGCATGTAGCAGATTTTTGAAAAACTGTGTCAATGTTCCTTGATGTCATACTATAAAAGATCAAAATTTAATATTTTACATAATACAGATCAAAAATTTTCCTCAAAAAGAAATAGCTTCCTTAGTCAAATATTTTTATATAAACTTGTAAGAAAGTACTTATTTTACGAGAATTCTATGAGTCAACCGACAAGAGTAAGGAGAAACACGCTCAAAACAGTGGGAGTGGAGCATTATACTGTAGTTGTCCTTAAATACTTTGTAAATATTTTGGAATATCGGTAAATACCTGTGATAAAAATAAGGTTTTCGTTATGTATATGAAAAAACCTAATCAGATACTTTTAGGCTCAAAAAATACCTTTAATTTTTGTTTTATCGTCCCAGTCCGACAAAAATTTACTGAGACATATCCGTTTAAGTTTTACTTATATTACATCTTACAGACTGTAAAGTGTACAAGTTAAGCTATAACAACGCGTACTAATGTAGTTAAATAGGACCTTTTTTTTTTTTTTTTTTTTTCTGAAGTAAGAAAATGTATAATTATGAAATGTAGTTTATGTCGGAAAATTAAATTATATACATAATGTATATTCAACGTACATACATAAAATTAAATAAAATACAAATCAAGTAAATATATTACAACACTAACGATTTTAATGTGTTAGCCCCACGTTTTTGGAAGCCATTTACAACACTTTTAACGAGTTTATTGTGCGAACCCCCAACTTCTTGGGCGACAAATCTTAACAACACTACAACACATTAAATTCGTGTGTGTATATGATGATAGGTGTAATCGTAATAATAATAACACTATGTAATTTGATTTAAAAAATCTTTAAAATATTTATTAAATAAAATTCTTATTTTTGTTGCGAATTAAAATCATTATTATTTGTATGTGTATGTAGTCTAAACACACATCTACTTATTAAATATAATTGATATTCATATTACACATAGGTATATTGTAACGAAGTCACTCTTATCGTCTCTAAAAAATGTGTATGTATCGTGTGTTCGCCTCACACGTGTGGTCGTTACTTTATGTTCACTCTGACGATGTCCGCAGCGAACTTTCGAATTGCCAGTACACGCGAGTGGAATCCTTACCTGTTCTTCTATAAGTGTTTGTATTTCCCGGGTGGCGCCAAATTGTTTTATCTGAAAACAATTAAAATGGAAAATAGGACGATTAAGCGTTTGTGGCTATGACGGTATGGTGAATTCAATTATTCCCGCCGCGTGCGAATTGGTTATGTAGTTCGCAGGGCTTCCGATGTCTAGCGTTTACTGCCACTGTCGTTCGTTCCTAGTGTACACAAATCATATAACACAATTCCTATGGAATAAAGAACAGTGGTTACGACTCTGTACTAGTTTATTAAATTGTGATTAATAATTATTTAGTATGATACAAAAATTATATTTTGTTATTAAACAAATTTGCTCCGACAGTGAGACAATTACTCTCAAGGCTTGGCGAAATCGATTTTGAACGATGTTAGTTAGTCAGACATGGCGTCTTCAGGATGTTTACTTTTTACAATTTTCGTTCAATAAATCTGGATTCTTTTGGTTTACGAAAAAGGATCAGTTATGATTACAATAAAATACACTACCTTACATTACTGGTACTTATATACTATAAGGAGTAATTACAATTTGTTCTTGGAGTGTTATAAAGTGTGGTTTAAAAGTTCGTAATTTTTGTACAGGTTATTTTTCTCGTTCACATAAGTTTAGTGTTTTATTTTTTAATTAATCTTTGAAAGAAATAAGATCATCAGTTTATAGTGAGAGTTCAAAGTGTTGTGAAAAATTTTAAAGAGAATTTAAAAATTTTAAATTCGGGTAAGTCAGCAATACTTATCAATCAGTCGACTTATGGTGTAGTGTCATTCAGTTGAAATAGGTTGGGCCTTCGTTTGTTCATCAATCTTCAATCATCTTGGGATTTAATGACGCCTGGCTTCTTTTCCGTATAAGTTGATTGAAACTAATTAATTTGGAATTAATTAATCTGGTCTGTTGCCTAGGTTGAATGTATTAGTTCCTCATCAGATAGTTTGGTTCTTCACTTTAATAAATTTGGTTACTTTTGATTGTTTTAAATTAAAAAACTGAGTCATTTACGGCTTGACGTCTATTCCTTTTGGGCTTCAATAATGGACTAATAGTTTCTAACGGAATATTCATAAATAACGTTCAGTTGTCATGGTAACTGATTGATTCTGATTGGCTATTCATGGCTTAAGCCCATTGTTATAATATTTGAATTTTTATTCAAAATGATTAAATATCTTCTGATTGCTATTATTCTTCTGTCTTCTTATCTAAGTATGAGATATTATCACAACTGTTCGTATTTTCTTTCAAATATCATTTTGACATCCCACAAAGCTGGGTTTGCTTATGTATTAAGTTTTGACAGTTATGTTGATATTATTTAATTACATTTCTTTCTTATTTTATGTCCTTAATTTAACATTTACCTCTTAATATGATTCACTAATTATCATTGACTAGTTACTTGCCTTGGGTTTGCTAGTATCCTTGTTAATTTCTTACAATTTGTTGTTACTGGTTTTTTACAGTTAGGCATTTCATAGGCCTGGGTAGTAATTGTCTATATTTTCTTATTTTATACAAATTACATATTATTTTACCCTTATACATGTTTTGTTTTGTGTCATAATTGATTTGGTTATTGTTGAATTGTTTTATGTCTGTTTTATTAGAATTGTATGTTTTTTCATTATTTTACAAAATCATGGTTTGTCTATTATTTTCTAACTGCTTTTCTAGTATTATTATGTTTGCATGAATTTATCTTTTTTCTTATCTATACTGCCATTGTTTATAATTGGTCTAATATTTACTATTCTCTATAAAATATAACATAACATTTAGGCTTATGGTCTGTATAACTCTTTCAGCCATATTCCTATTCATAAACTTTGTCATCACTTTGCACTCGCGGGTAAGTTCACTCCCGTTGGTGTTGTTGTTAATAATGAAAGTTTATAGAGTCTTGTGTTGCATACATGTATTCATTATTAGTAGTGTATACGGATAATTGTCTGTCGTTGACTTGCTTCGTGTATTATATATGTTTAATTTAGTTGTATCATGACTGTGTGCAATATTAAGCACAAGTGTTATGATCGCTAGGTCACTTATTGTTTCTGAGTCCGCACGTCTGAGATAGCGATACCTAAATCATAATGTGTTCCGATATCGACCACTGTGTTCGTAATTGTCGCGCCAAAGTTCTAACATCGAGTCTTTCGCTCACTTATTGATGTTTAGTTTGCATGTCGGAATGCACTTAAAGTTTAAAGTATCAAATTCTGATTCTAGCGATACTTATATCACTTCACACTTCGCGTTACAGCGGTAGACTTCCGTAACTTAGTAAAATACGATTGACTGATTGAAAAACCGCATGACTGTCTGATAACTATTGAATAACCAAGAAAACTGCGTAACTGACTGACTTTTGAAGAACTGAGTAATTGATATACTGAGTAACTGATAGACTGCGAAAACTTTTAATAACTGAGTAATACCAAGAGACTGAGAGCTCGCGTACGTTGTAAACAGTTTTTATTAAGCGTCATCTACCAGAATGCAATTTTCTGTCGAACACGCCTCTGGTCATCCTCGATAGGTCTAATATTTCCTTCCACTCTGGACATCTGTGTTTCTCGGCACCCTGATTTCCTGTTCTGGTTGTCACCATGACGACAATCCTCTTCACCTGCTTCTTTGGAAGATGCTAGACTCTGGTTGGTTATCGAACCTCCCCTCACGTACACGGCGAAAGGGCTTCACACTACTTCTTAGAATGTAGGGCAATTGCTCGCCTGTCTGTCAAACCTTTGTTCTTGTGACTCTCCCAAGGTCTGCTGTTGTTCCTTTACTAACAATACGTGTCGCCTGGTTCATTGTTTGACTTCCCTTCGACTTTTTTCTGTCAATTAACAGCTTCTTGCTCGACGTCACCCCAAGATGCCTCCACGGTCCGTCGTCATAAATATCGGTTGTCATCCTAACGTTGCCTCATGCTGTGTGACACTCTTGACTGTATTCTTTTGGTGTACGTTGTTTTGTCTTCATACTGGGTAAAACCTTTCTAATTTCTTTGTGAGTGAGTATCCTTTTCTTAAAGCTCGCACGCTCCGAATTTAACCCTACAGCATGCACTCGCTTCAATTTCCACGTATCTGTGCCACTAGAATCTGCTTTTGTTCAGTTTGTTGTGGTGTCGTAAATCTGAGCTGAGCTTCGTCTGTCACCGTCGATCCTATTTCCCATTTGTTGTGTTATGTTAGGCGTTCTCTTCTTGTCTTGTAGCTGGCGTCGGGTTGACGTGTTGTTAAATTGTTCTTATTTATTGCTCTGGCTTGGGTTGGTGACTTGACCTGTGCTAACGTACTTCTCGATCATACAATTATGAAATTAAAAATTTTTGATTGCTATAACTTAATCAAACAATTGTTTAACAGTTATTATGCTACTCTTGTTTACAATTTGTTATTTCTTGTTTAATTTTTGCTGATAAACATCATCACGTCATTTACTTTAGCTAATCAACTATCCCTTAGAACATAGGATATTTATTGATTTTGCGTTTCTATTCTTTACTATATTTTTCTGATATATAATTACCTTAATATCCACTTTATTAGTTTAGTAAATAATAAATTAGTCCACTTCCAAATAAATAATATTTTTTCATTGAAGATTGGTTATATTTTCCCTTTCTTCTTTGTGTATTTGGGTCTATGATCTCATATGTATTATTTTGATTATCCTTACTCACTACATAAGGTCCGGTGTAAAGTAGCAATAGCTTCTTGGCTATCCCTTCCATGGTACTTGGTAACTCTCTGTTTTTAAGTAATACTTGCTCTCCGATCTGATATTGTAGGGGTTTTGGTTGTAATTGCTTATATCTTTGTCGTATCTAGTCCGTCTTCTCAAGTATCTTGTTGTGAAATTGCATGTTATCGAACAGGTATTCTGCTCCACTGGGAAATTGGATTAATGAAGTAATTTCTCTGGGTTGTGGTCTTTGGAACATTGCTGTGTATGGTGTTGTTTCAATAAACTGGTGGTGCGATAAATTTATAAAGTTTTCGGCCGCTGGTATGTACTCAGTCCACTTACTGTGCTGATCGTAACAGTATGTACGGAGGATTCTCCCCACTTCTCTCAAGACTCGTTCTGCAGGGTTGCTGCTTGGATGGTACACTGATGTCTTGTATGTTTTTATTCCATGGTTTAGCAAAGTGTTCTTCCATTTATTCCCCTTGAATTGCGTTCCATGATCAGTGATGATGCATTTGGGTGTCCCCACTTCACTAATGTATGGTACTACTATTAGGTCCAAAATTTTCTGGGTAGTGGCGCGATTGATGGGGTAGAGCTTCGTGATCCTGGTATAGTGGTCGAACACAATAACGAGGTATTTGTATTGATGCCTCCCTCCACTACGCGGAAATGGTCCACATATGTCAACGAAAACTTTCTCCAATTTACAAGATGTGGTGATAGGTATCATGGTGCCCTCCTTTCTGTCGTTGTTGACCTTCACTAGTTGGCAGATTGTTTTATGCATTTTCGTACCTTTCTGTTGGCGTCTTTTATGTATACGTGTTCTTGTAAGGCCTTTACCACTTTTAACGCGCCCATGTGCCCATATCTCTCATGATAATCGAGAATTAGGTCCTTCTCTGTGGCTCTAGGTATGGCTATTTTCCAGGTGTTGAATTTATATTTGGTTTTAATGAAAAGTATTCCTTGGTGATTGCAGTAATATTGGGATACGTGGTCGTCTCTGTCTGTTAACCGTTGTCGAATTCTATTCAGCTTGGGATTTTGTTCTTGTTGTCGTGCCAGTTCTTTTATAATTTTGGCCAAGTCAGTTCTGCTCTTAATAATATGGTATATTTTAATGGCAGTCTCCTTTTCTCCTTCGTAAGTCTGGTCTTTAATGTTTACTCTGGACAGGGTATCGGCTACAACATTTTTCTTGCCCGGGATGTATTCCCCATTTAAATTGTATTCCTGTAATACTAAACTCCACCTAGTCAATCTTCCATGACTTAATTTACAATTTCTCAGCCATGATATGGACTTGTGGTCAGTCCTTACGGTAATCGGGTACCCCAAGATGTATGTCCTAAATTTTCCACAGGAAAACACAACGCTTAGCAATTCCTTCTCCGTGACATTGTAATTTCTCTCGCTGCTGTTTAATACTCTACTCGCGAAACTGATTACACAATGATTCCCCTCTTCATCATCCTGGTACAAAACGGATCCGAGGCTAACGTCACTGGCGTCGCAATTTAAGTAGAATGGCTTGGTGAAATTGGGATGACGTAACATTACTGACTCGATGAATTTGTTTTAATAAGTTGGAGTGTTATGTCTTGTTCTACTCCCCACGTCCATTTGTCCTTGGATGACAATTGATGTGAAAACTTGGCTGTCATTTCCGAGTAATTCTTTTGAAACTTCCGGTAATAATTGCATAGACCGAGGAATGACTGGAGTTGTTTCTTGTTCTTAGGTGTCGGAAACTTCTGTATGCATTCAATTTTTTCTTGTGAAGGTGTTGTCCCATGTCCAGACAAGTTGAACCCCAAAAATTGTACTTCGTCAGCCAAAAATTTGGATTTTTCCAGTTTGAGAGTTATATGGTTGTTTGATAGTTTTTCTACCACGTATTCTACCCGGCGACAATGTTCATCCCACTTATTTGATGTTATTAAGAGATCGTCTACGTAGACTGTTGTAAATTGTAGGGCATCCGGTCCAAGTATCTGGTCCATAATTTTTACGAATACTGCTACCGAATTCACCAATCCGAAGGCTAATCTTTTGAATTGGTAGTTCCGTTCTTCAAATATGAATGCCATGTACCTTCTACTGGATGGGTGTAACTCGACCTGCCAATAGCCGCAGACAGTGTCCCACATACTGATGAATTTGGTCCCATCGAATTTTTTCAGGATTTCTTCTATTTCCCCTGGGGATGTACGATCATTTACAACGTGTTTATTAATCTCACGGGCGTCTAGACATATTCTCACCTTCCCGTGTTTCTTTGGAACTGCTAGGATAGGGCTGGTGTAAGGTGAGTAGCTTGGTTCAATTATGTCTTCTGCTATTAATCGGTTGATTTCTGTTCTCACCGCTTCCTTCAATGAAAATGCGATCGGGTAAGATTTTTTATTAAAGTTGACAGGCTCTCGGAATTCAATTTCGCACTGATAATCTCTGACCTTCCCAGGTGTATCTGAAAATACGTGTCGGTATCTATTATACACGTCTATAAGTTGTTCCGCTTGTTGAACGGTTAATTGTGCGTTCATCTTCTCTCTCTGGAAAGTTCGGATCTCTTCGATTTTTTCGTGCCATAGTTGTTCATTGTCGGTCTCGTCACAAATTCCATTATTCGGTGTTTGTTCCCCAGTATTTCGGTA
This sequence comes from Magicicada septendecula, assembly GCA_034769895.1. Taxonomy (NCBI): domain Eukaryota; kingdom Metazoa; phylum Arthropoda; class Insecta; order Hemiptera; family Cicadidae; genus Magicicada; species Magicicada septendecula. The sequence goes on from CM068367.1 coordinate 498,835,554, forward strand.
TTTCTGGATATGATACGTGGTTTTGTTCGATTGTTTTTCGTCACTACTGATTAATTCTGTTGTCCATTGCAAGTCATCTTTCTTCAAGAACAGTTTGGATTTACTTAGGTCAATTATTGCTGAGTACTGGCGCAGCATATCGCAACCAATTAGCATCTGGAATGGTAATCCACTGGCTACTAGGAATGTCATTGTTATGGTTTTTCCGTCGCTCGTCAGTTCTAGTTGTACCTGTTTTCTGACGGTTCTATTCTGTCGTCCGGTCGCTCCTACAAGGACAATGTTGCTAATGGGTAATGTAAGTATTGCCGTCTTACTCCCTTCCTCTATTTTATGAAGTTCGTTGGTGTCGATTAATGAAATGTTGGATCCCGTGTCTATCATTACTCGCGTTGGTACTTCATTAACTTTAGTCGAGATATAAGCAATTTCACTGTTGTGGTTGTTATCAGATTGGTTGTCTTTTTTTTCGAGCAATTATTCCGTACGATTGTAATTGTTAGCTCATTGTTTGTGTGAGCAAAGTTACGATTTAACCCAATAGATTGGTTCAGTGAGGGTACAAGTAGATTTTTCACTGCCGCTCTTAGTTTAAAGCCGGCTCGGGCTGTTCGTCACGCCTGTCTTGTTGACTCGTCGGCTGACTTCCGCTTGTTGACGGTCGGGGTTCAGGCTGGTTACGATCTTCTTCATAGTGGTCGCGCCGGTATACTTCTTGACTACGACGTCTGCCTACATTGGTTCTGGTATCCCGTCCGTAGTTGCTGCTACTGTACCGGTGTCCGTATGCGTTTCGGTCGGTACTTCGTCGTCCCTGATAATACGATCTGCCTCTCCCGTCATCTTCGGCCCTCACATAGTGTACCTGGCGACAGTTACGATCCTGGTTATTTCGATTCCTATTGTCGTTATTATTATTATTATTGAAATTTGGCCGGTTGTAGTTTGGGTTATTCGGCCTATAGGGTTGATGCTGTGGATTATTTGGCCGGTTGTATTGATTATTTTGGTTGTTTGGCCGATTGTTACTATTATAACTGTTGTTTGGTTAATTGGTCGGATGGCTATTATTTTGTCTATTATACGACTCATTGGTGTGGTTGTTATTGTTATTACGGTTGTTATAGTTTGAGCGGTAATTGTAGTTATTGAAGTGGTTACCGTTCTGGAAGTTTTTGTTGTCACCCCTGTCGTCCCGTTGTCGACTTCTGCGATAGTATCGCTCCCTTTCATAATCTTCTAACAGGGCTGCCATCGATTGTACTGTCTTGATCTGACTGCCGAGTCGCGCTCTGGAGACACCCTCTTCATAATGAAAGGCAAGTTTTGTGACCAAGCTCTCTTCAGGGATTTTCGGCTCCAGGTTCCTTGCTAGACAGACCTTCCCCAAAAAATAGGCGGTGAAAGTCGTCCCTCTGCTGGCATCTTACCTACCGAAACATATGTTATCTCGGACGATGTTCTGGGTTGCCTCCGACCAGTATTTTCCCTTAAACACATCTTTGAATTCCTCGTAACTCGTGAGGTCGTGTCTCATTGCCGTCCACCAGTTGTCATTTATATCCCGGAAGTATTCATCAAGATATCCTCGGATGATTGTCCATCGATTCTCCCGAGTCTTTGCCAGCTGTTCATCAACTCTTTCCAGGAATTCCATCGGGTTCCGCTTGTACTGTTTAAAATTGAAGACCTCCCGGTTGTCCATGTGTTGGAATTGCGATATGATGGGTGGTCTGCTATTAATAATTTCCAACTCCTCTCTGATTTTGGCGATTTCCCGTTTCTGGATCTCTTCAATTTTATCGTGGTTGTGTTGACATTGCCCGCGAACTTCGCTTACGGTGGTGTCGATCTCCCGACATCTCTTTCCGAACTCTGTCCGCACCTGGGTTACGTTTTCATCGGTTGCGGTTCGTATGGATTCCATTCGAATCTGACCGTCTTCTTCAAGGTTAGTCATTCGGTTGCCGAAGTCTTCCTTCGTTTGTTGTAATTCCTGACTCGTGTTTTCCCATTTTCCGTTTATTTCGGAAATCTCTTGTCGGATCATGGCGTTATGGTCTGTATAACTCTTTTAGCCATATTCCTATTCATAAACGTAATCAAACAATTCTTTAACAGTTATTATGCTACTCTTGTTAACAATTTGTTATTTCTTGTTTAATTTTTGCTGATAAACATCATCACGTCATTTACTTTAGCTAATCAACTATCCCTTAGAACATAGGATATTTATTGATTTTGCGTTTCTATTCTTTACTATATTTTTCTGTTCTAATCTTTACTAGCTAACCATGGTAACACTAACATTTTGACTCTTCCTGGGATTTTTTCCCTGAATATATATCCTTGTATTCCTCATCTACAATTAATCTTGATCCTAATAATAACAATATCCTTATTTACTAACACTGTTCACCATTAACCTTTAGTGTTTATCACTGATTATTAGGTGTTTATACCTATCAATAGGGTTCTATTTATTTTGGGAGTTTACACTGTCACTTTGCACTTTTTATATTATTTAAGTGTTACTAATTCCCTAACATTAAGTTCTTGTTCTCACTTACACATGTTCACTATCTAACTATCTCTCGCTTTACAATGGTTAGTTAGTATAACTAGTTCATCTCATTATAGAGTGATTTATAATATTTACTCTCTATTTATTTGGTTAGTGTACTTTTAGTTTGTCATTACTTCATTGGATTTTCATACTTAGCATTACATTGATTAATTAGTTGATACTAATAATTATCATTTACATTTATTATTTATTGGTTTCTTTGTCCTTACTTTATTTAAGTGTAACATTTCCCCTTTTCTGTTCTATATTATTTGTTTGTGTCTTTTCATTCCTTCTCATTTTATTTCATTTATATATTGTTTGTTTCCTTTTCATTCACCTTCTCATTTGATTTCATTTATTTCATTTATATGTTCTATCACTGGGGTTGGGGCTTGTTCTACCTACTCACTTATTTTATTTGTTTTATATATCCTTTCACTGGTGTTGGTGCTTGTTTTACCTACTCACTTACCATATCTATTGGGTTATTTTGGTTAAATCGCATTGTACTATCGTTTTTTCAAGTTTTGTTTTGTTGCTTGTTACATTTCTCTTACCAGAGGTTACTTTTATTAATACTTTTACATGTCTGATCTCATAATTATGTTAATTACCCATTCCTTTATCTCTGACTCATCCCTTTTTATTCATAGTTTTAAACATTTAGTATTTTATTCTTATCATGTTACTTCATAAACGTATGTTGAAGATATGTACCCTTACAATATTATACAACCTTATATTCTAATACATCTTTATAATTATCTAATATTGCTCTCAGCTAGCTCATTAGTATGATATTGATTAGATTATCTAATTTTTCTAAAGATCTAATCTCTTTTGAATTTACTGCATATGCATTGCTTTCTAATAAAATTCACTAATTACTTTATCAATTTGAATATCAAAAATTATAGATTCCAAATTATAACTTCTAAGTTACTGATAAAAATTATAGTTAAACATTCTTAAGCATTACATTAATTATTATACAGAGAATATTTACATTTGTACAAAATATTATTAATTTATATTTGAATTGAATTGTCTCTTTTTTTACTTCGTTAATTATTGTCTTTGAGTGAGTCTCGGTTTACAAGTACATGGTTGTTTGTCACCTTATTGTTGTGGTAAATCGGCAGCGTGTCCTCTTCGGTCCTAGGTCCTTGACACTGGATGCTCCTTTGTCGCCTGGAGTCCTGGTCCCTCGTCCGTTGGATTCTCGTATGCTGGATTACTGCATGTACTTGGCTGCTCCCTCGTCTCCCGTCATGGCCTCAGGTTGCAAGTGCTCACACGAACTGATGAGTAGTCGTGAAGTCCCTGACTGCTGCTGTGGTTGAGATATAAATGTTGTTGTTTCTAAGCAGAGTCTCTGGCTGCCACAGTAGTCGATCGAGAAAGAGTTGTATTCGTGAAGCAGAGCCTCCGACTGCGACTATGGTTGATCGAGAAAGAGTTGGACTCGTGAAGCAGAGCCTTCGGCCGCTACGCTGGTTGATTGAGGAAGAGAATGATGTTAGCGCGTCTCCTGTATTTATACCCAGGGCGCTAAAATCATGTTTTGGCAATATTCTGCATGTCAGAGACTGTCGTGGCGTCACTTCTCACACACGATTCTTGTCACACTTAATTCGCCTGTCTTCGCGATTTTCAAAGTCTTTTGCACATTACCCGATATTCATTCTGTCGGTAATTTTTATGTGTTCACCATGTACAAACTGTTTTTCTTTATCTTAATTAACATAAGTTCTATTTATTTTTATTTTCCTGTAATTACACTTTTTATCCTTTTTACACTATTTTTTATACACATATGCGTCTTATTTTTATACACATTTTGGTGTATTTGGTTTTGTGCTCTTATGCACCCAATCTTTACAAATTAAATAAATTCCTATAATTAATAGCGTTCCTTAAGGGTTGACGCTTTTCGGGAATTGACAGGTCGCACACACACATGTAACATACGTGTGTACACAGAGACAGAGCAGCTGGCATGTTCCACCTGTCCCAACATGAAAGTTTTGGTTGTTCATATTGCAAGCTGAACTATTATTATTAACAAAGTGAATTAACTATTTATTTTAATTACTTTGTGCAATGCATGGTACCCTATACATTTGTACTGTAGCAGTATATCATATATATAAATAAAAAATTAAATTAATGTACTGTAATTTAAGTTAAATAAGTTTTTAAAATAAAAATATAAAATTAACAAAATATATATAAGCAGCTACTTTTAATATAGCAGATGTTTTTGTTAATGTAACTTTCTTATTAATTTTTAACTTTTTATTATACATAATATAAATACAAATACATAAAACATTATTAAGGTTAATGTTTTCACTCCAGGTTTCGTTTTCATTATCGTCAACTGGATCACCGTATTCACATTCTTTGTTGTCGTTATCATGTTGAATGAGTATTGGAGCATTTTAAATATTCAGTACTTTGAATTCCACTCAGATTATAATAGTACAATTTAAATCTGCTTTACATGTATGTAAACATGCAACTGTTTTGGCAAAACAGTCGCCATGTAATGCGGGATACTACGGTATTTTTAAATACAGAGAGTCTGATGCTGGTTCTTTAGCGGTCATGACAGGTATAATCTTCTTCTTCTTCTTCTTCTTCTTCTTCTTCTTATTATTATTATTTTTTTTTTTCTGTGTTCTTTGATATATAACTTATCATTTATATAACATATATATGTTTATAATTATCTATAAGTCTATGTAGGTTAATTATAAAGTATTTACTATTTTCTGATTACTAGAGTAACCACAATGTATTATCTTCTAGGTGAATTCGATCCACACAAATTTACCAACGCTGACATGTGTCGAATCCACGGCATAGTTTATGAAACTCTGATGGAAGAGGAGGAATCGCAGGTTCGCGGGTTTGTCCATTTCAACGATGGCGCGGGAGTCGGATTTCCACATCTTACACTATTCACTCCTAAGGAAGCTGTCAGGATAGTGAAAAATGGGGAGGTTAGTTTTGTTTTACCTTCACGGTATTTAAAACTCAAATTATTTTCAACAGTACATTTCGATGCAGACGTCCATATTATGAATAAAGTTTATGTATGTAATTTTCAGTTTACAATATCTTTTGCATTCTTTACAAAAAAAAAGCTTGTTAAGTGATCAAAAAGTCTACAACGAAGACGATAGGCCTAAACTAAAGGCGTGAACTACTGACAGGCTTGATTTGGTGTTACTAAGATCGTCTAAAATATATTATATACTTGTTATAGATTAGACTAAAGACTAGCATTTACGTCAAATAAAGATTACGCAACATTGACTACAAATCTTTTTACCAATTAAAAAAACGTGCACAAATGTTACACAATTATTGTGCGCAGTGTAATCAGTAACTGGCCTACACATTTAATTCAAATGTACAATCTCAAATACTGTCAAAGTGACAATATTGTTGCATGTGTAGTGGAGGGTCTTAACAACTACATATTGTGGATATCATTAAGGACCCCTCCCTACACGTGCTATAATATGTGAACTTCCACATTTATTTTTATGTGTAGGGCAATTATTGATAAAACTGAGAAATTATTGCATGAAGTTCCTGCATATTTGATTTCAGCTGATGAAAAGATTGACAATCAATATTGTGCAATCTTTTTTGCCATTTATGGTGCCCTTAACTCGTCAGCCTTGACTCTCTGATCTGAGACGATTATTGACGTCCGTTTGGTTGAAGGGTCAAAAGCCTATAATACTCGTCGTGAGGAACGATGTGCACATATATTCATAGTCAACCCACGTATGATCATTGTCTCATTACAGAAAGACTAATGAACTTGCTTTGACCGTTATGAACACCATGGATTATTCTGTCCTGTTTCGTTATGCTGTTACACGGTTATTTTAAAGTTTAGGTATGGAGATATCTGTAACTCTCCACTCACCCCAATGCAAATTTATAAGAGAAAAAATTATCTGAGACACGCCTGCACGATTTTTCGTACCTGGTTTTATACACGCTTACCAACAGTAGCATAACCAACATTTTTCCTCGGGGGGGGGGTCGTAAGCAGTGGAAAAGGTGTCGGTGGTAATAAGAGGTTGCCATTAGATTTTACCTTATTAGATTAATTGTAGACATACCCACTGAAGTCTTGGACTAGTAATCACCCAGAAGTCCCATGGCTATTCCATAACTTACCAATAACATTCATTTCATTTAAATTTCATTAATTTAAAACCTCTGAAAACACCTTTGAACCTAATATATTGATTCACACGTTTATTAATTACACGCATAATGATTTACCTGAACTGAGCTGATTTTGTTTTAAGAAAAAGAATAATTAGCTTTTAGTCATGTTATTTACAAGTTTGTTTATACATACAATGTTTTCATAAAAAAATAAAAGCAACATAGTTACTTTTAATTTTTGTTAATACATTATAACACGTATTTCAGTGATTTACTACAATAATTGTAATTAATAGCAAATTTCCAAATGTTTGATATTGTTAAACACTTTTTACAGTAATGGTTAGTTTCCTTAAATTTCATTTACTGAGTAAGGTGAAATAATACCAAGTAAATATTTCCTGAGGAGTATTTTTTTTTACAAACATATTTCTCTTGAAAATAAGTAAACTCATGAAAAATTACCTACATGAACCAGTATGTACAGCTGCCGCCACTAGCCTGTGCGCGCGGCCACAATCGTACTACTCACTCTGAAAACAAATCGTGGCGAGTCACTCCAGCGTTCGCTACCATTTCTCGCACAATCGACATTACATTTTACTGTAATGTGTCAGTTAAAAAAACCTAATTATAATTTTTAATGAAAGTTATAAACCTAAACTTTTACTGTGGTCGGGAGCGCCGCATGAGTCATCCAATGTTTGTAGAAAAGGCGCCCCTCTCCACCCTCCGTCGGTTGCAGGCGCCTAAGCTCCGCGCGCACAGGCTAGTGGCGGGAGCTGTACAATAAATAAGACTGTAGAAAACAATTTTAAACAGAAAAATGTATAAACAAATTTTCATTATGACTACACGCAAGTTCTGCTATGTATTCCCTGTAAAAAGATTACTCAAGCAACTAAATATTTGTTTTATACTTGTCTATATGTATTTCTATGATGTGAACTAACAACATCAAAATATATGACACATTAATTAACAAACATATTTCTACATCTTAATTTATTTATTTATGTTGTAATGCAGTGATAGATTGAGAGAAATTATCACTTACTGATATAATGGTGCCCCAAACTCAGCTACGTGATTATAACAAATGAAATGAAGATTTGTTAAATGTTTGTCCTTAATAATCAAAATACTGTGGCTATAGAACACTCTAGGGAAATATAAAGTTTAACCTTGTGCCGGTTTGTCAACGAACATATATAATATTTATGTCAAACGCGAAATTGTTAGCGGTATCTTGATTTAACGGGGTAAATCTATTTTGCCGTTGTACCTGCCAGCGCATTCTAGCGGACTGTATATGCGTGATTCGTCTCGGTGCCGACCGATGCCGAATTACGTTGTCTTGCTTCGCCCGCCATACTGCGTACACCTGCGTCTCTCCGACAGAGCTGAAGTCTTTTTCGATCGTTTTGTATCACTATCCAATGGCTAGATAAACTAGCACAGATCTGCGGGTCCCTGCGCCCAAGTCGAGGACCCGGCCCAGGCATATCCATCTGCTCCTGAACTTATAAAAAGAGACTCTCGACTTCACCTGTCGACAAGATCATCATGCCTCAGCAAAACTTCACAAACTAGACGTTGGACTCAAGGACCACAGCTTAATTTAAATAAGGTGATATTCAACCATTTATTATTTCTGGCCTACATAGACACCACCGATTTGTGCAGATAACAATTAATAAAACTTGTGGGGTATTTTGTGACACACCATGATATTGTTTTCATCTTCTAAACGTTTTAATGGGGCCCCGGTCCAACGGGAGATAAGTGTGCGCGGATTTCGGGGACTTTATGTATAGAATTACTTACATTCGACATTAAGTGTACGCCCGTGGGGCCGGCATGGGTCCGAGGCTCATTAAATTTTCATGCACCACATTTTCTCACTCGGATACTGTAAAGGGGGGGGTTGTTCAAGTATTAGGGGACCGGAATTTCAGATATGTAGGTGGGTGCTGTTGGTGACAGGATGAACCCGACCGGCTGGTCTGGTTCAGTTATAATTCCTGTTCGGTTATCTATGGTAATTGCGTTTTATTACATATTTAAATTAGATCATTTGGTTTGCATATTCACATTTGGGTCATGTAAGGGTTATAAGTTTTTTTATTCAGTTTCAGTCCGGTCCCCTCTTCAAACCTTGCGTAGGCAGTTTTGCATGCAGATATATGCAGGCCCCATGCACAGGTTAATGTATGTACGGTCATGCTTAGGAACATGTCGGCTACCGGGCCAAATCAGATTTCTTAGAAAACTTTATAAATTATCATGTCACAATATTTTTACAGGCTGTTCATGTCATATAAGAGTTGTAACTTTTTAAAATTATTATTGCTAAACCAGATTTCTTAGAAAACTTTATAAATTATCATGTCACAATATTCACTCATACTGTTCAGGTCACATAAAGATTGTAGCTTGCTTTCTTTGAGAGTTATTATTTTCAGTTCTGATTTTTTCCAACAACTTGTAATTATAATTTCACTAAGTTTATACGCACGGTTCAAGGGCATTTAAAGTTGTATCTTGCATTCTGGCCAAACCAGATTCTGAGGGCACTAGATGTATGTATACTGATGTATGTATATGTATTGTAGTTGAAATTTTCATATGATGGGGCGATCTATGTATAGAGAGAAAAGATATATAGGCGGGTGGCAAGGCTTTAATGTTATAAGGGTGTTTGTTATTTATGTTGTGATATTGAACATGTGTCTGTGATAGAGGTATATATTTATATGTGCATTTATGTGAACCATGTATGCGTTATTTCTATGTGTTATGTACGGGGACTGTTTATGCAACCATGCAATTATAAAGATTATATTAATATCAAATATAAAATTTGAATTGAATACTAAATTAAATTATATATATTAGATTATAAATATTACATTACTAATTGGGGTAGTTTTGGGGAATTTGGAAACTCAAAATGGGTGCTGACTGATATGTTAAAATTAAAATTGATATTTATATTTTATATCAAATTGAATTATTGAAAATTAAAATTTATATTTATATTAAACTTAAATTGCTGAAATTTAAAATTCATATTTTGTATTCAGATTGAATTATCGAAATTTAGGAATTGTCTTTTATATTGAAGTTGAATTATTGCGATTTAATTGGTACTGTATATTTGAAATAAAAGTTGTTATTGGTTGTTAATAGTGAGTTTTAATTGCAAGTCCCGTCTCCCTGGACCCATCGCTCTTTTGCTTCTCTAGGTCTTCTGCCTAGTTTTAAATATTTAGTGGCCCCTCTTCAACAAAAAAAATTTAATTTTTTTTATAAAGCATAAAAATTTTAAAGAGGGGTTACATTTGGTAGCAGAGCGTGGTTGTATCTAGGGTTAAATCCTTGGGTCCTTTGGGTGTAACGGGGCTTGCAAACTCAGAAAACATTTGGGACAACATGAAACTTAGAAAATTTACAAGAGATCAATGTATATACATGTGTTGTGTTATGTTCGATGTTTTATTAACTACAGTATATTGAGGTATAATTGTCAGCCTGTTGGTAATTGTAAACTTGGTGCCGCCACGAGGTGTGTATTCTCGGTGGGAATTCTTTTGAGACTTGCATCACCGCAGATCTGGGGCGCTGTGATGGGAAAGGGATTTTATGATTTTTTTTGGTTTTGAATATTGCGAGTGCGTTTACCGAGATGCGGTATGGCCCGATCGGAAGTCGGTACCGTCACCGACAAGATTTATTGTTTGAAGTTTGTAAATAATGTCTTCGTGAAATGTGATGTTGTGGTAGGCGTTAGGTGTTATTGGTCTTGTGTATGGTGTTAGAATTGTTTTTCCTCTTGGGTGGTGTTGACGAGAGCCAGTTCAGGATAGTGGTCGGATCCTCGCAACGCTAGGGGGCCCGCAGATCGCTTGAAGGAAGTAGAGTACTCGAGTTTTTTCGGTTTTTGTAAATTATGTTGGTGTTAGGTATTGTGTTAAGTTTTATGTTTTATTGTTGTGCCTTGTGCATTGTGTAATTCTGGCGGCGGTATGCTATCAGAGATTGCCCCACCCTATTTCCGGGGTTCTCCAGAAACTTCCGGTGGTAGCTGGAGTAGATGAGGACAAGTTGCTGGTGTTCTTGGACCTTGTCCTGCAGTTGGCAGATTTCCCGGGACTGTCCGATGGGGAGGTCTTGTCCCTTATATACCCGTATTGCCGGGGTTCATTGGCAGGGCTGGTCACCAACACTCTGCGTCGGGGCGGCAGTGTCGACGCTTTCCATGGGGAAGTATTGAACTTCTTCATACCCCATCGACGACGTGACCAGTTGTGCTTTAAGTCGTTCTATCGTGTACAGGCCAACGGAGAGGCGCTGGCGGACTTTGTACGGAGTATACGCAAAACTGCCCGGGTATTAAGATTGGGGTTGCCTGAGAGTGAGATAATACAGGTAATACTAGAAGGGCTGACTTCCCGAGAGAGATCCCGGCTGATATTCGCAGACCGTCCACGTTGTTTCGCGGATCTGGACCGGTTGTGTCTGGTTTCTAGAACTGTCCAGGCGATGGACGAGTCCCGGGAAAGAGCTGCCAGAGGTGACCCATACTCAAGTAGTCCATTAGAAAGAGCTAAAAATGACGAATGTGGTGGTTGGTGGAGAACACAAGAAACGGTAAGAAGAACTGAATATTCCGGAAGTAATGGAAACTACAAGGGGGTGGCAAGTGAGAAGACGGTAACAACTGTTACAGAAGAGAAAACAAATACAGGTGAAATTAACAGTGGAAGAAGAAGTTATATTGGTGAACCAACATCGGCAAGTAGGGATCCTGTAGCAAACCTCTATGCCTATTTGGAAAGAAAGGAAACTTTAAACGTTACAGATGAATTACAAGTTCCTAAGAGAGTAGTGGATGAAGAAGGTGAAGAGGAAGAAGAAAAGCGGAATAACTTCTGTGGATCAATACAAGACAATAAGAATACGTTGGTTAACACTGAAGTAGAGGACTCAGATAGGACGTCACAGTGGAATCCGGATGCCACAGAATTTGTTCCGGTATCTCCATCTCTGTTCATGGTGGATCCGGATCCTGTAATTTCATCATCGCCTATGCAGGGACATGAGAAGGCACTTGATAGTGTAGCCTTACCATCGCGAGTAGAAGTTGATTTAGACATTGCACATGGACCTGGACAGCTGGATTCCAGGGTGGGAAATGTTGAGGACGCTATAGTTGCTGAGAGTGGTGAAGGAGAGGAATCGAAGGAAGAGGCAGAAGAGTGGTCTGCAAATGCTGCGCAGCGAAGTATAGTTGTAGGTGTTAGGGAGACTGAAGAGTCTGAGTTTGCGGATGGATACGGGGATGTCCATGCTGCAAAAGTTTCTGAGGTTGCGGGTGGACACGGGGATGTCCATGCTGCAAGTGTGGTGGAAGGAGATGAAGTAGAAGTTAAGGAGGAATTTGGTGGCAGCGTTGTGGAGTGTGCGAGTGAGAATGATGTAGTGTGTGAAGATGTGCAGACGCCTTCTGTATGTAGTGCGGAGGATTCCGAAGAACGGAAAGAAGTTTCGGGTGGACCAGAGGAGCAACTAGATGATGATGAAGATGTGCAGTGTTCGGATGGTGGTAGTGGATGTGATGGCGATGATGTTGATGATGAATGTATTGATGAAAATGAGATTGGTGAAGAAGTTGGTGAGGAGCTGGGAGAAGATGCTGTTGAAGATTTATCAGATGAGCAACTGGAAGATGTTGAGGAGGTGCAGTGTCGTGATGGTGATTTGGATTATGGGGACGAAGAAGGGGAAATTGTAGGAAAGGAAGAAGGAATAGAGGAAGAAAAGGAAGGGTTGGAAGAAAGAGAAGCAGGGAAGGCAGAAGCAGGGGATTTAGATGATGAGGATAATCCAAAGCGGAGTGAAAGTAGTGATGTAAGTTGCCGTGATTCTGATTCAGAAGAAACAAATCAGTACAGCTCAACACGAGATAATTTCTCAGAGAGTGATGTCCGGAAGGAAGAGGACATAGGGTCCGTCATAGAAAGGTGAGAAGAAGCGGGTAACGGGTAGCGGGTAGATGTTCCCCACAGTCCCAGTGGTGTTCGTCTACTTCAGGTTTGCGCCCCTGCCTACGCGAGCCTTGGTTTTCTCCACTCATCCTTATTCTCGGAGGGAACCATGTCCTTAACCTTGGTCCTCGCTCTTGACCTTCAATGATCCTTGCCCCTTTTCATCTTCCTGATTTTCCTACCCCTCTCCTTTGAAAAACATAAAATAAAATTAAAAAAAAAGATTAGAGAAAGGAAAAAAGAGAAATCAAAAAAAGGAGTTAGAGAGTTTGCCGAGAGTGTGCCCTTGGATTGTGGTTTCTTGGAGATCATCAGTTTCCCCGTTTGGAGAAGTTATGATGGAGTGATAGTGTAGTGTTTTTTCGTTGTTAGTTGTTGTAGATTTTGATTGTTGATCATTATAGGGTCCGAGCCATGCCGCATTCCCCGGTTGTTTTCCCTGTGTTTCTTTTGGGGTTGAGACTGGGTTGTATACAGGGTGTATCGACTGTTCGGCAGAGAAGTAAACCCCCCCTTGCTAGTTACGGTGTGTGATCAAAATGTGAAGTAAGTGTTGGGATTGATGTGCGCGTGCCCTCTATGCGGTCTTCTCTGTCTGGCTAAGCGGGGCCGTCCGCCCTAGTGTAGGGATGTGGGCCAGCCATAGGGCAAGGATGGTGATGCCTTATGTTGGTGCATATGGCTGGTCGGTCCAAGAGGTGGACGAGAGGTGTAGTACGGTCACTCACATACCAAGGTTAGTGATACCTTGTTTGGTCTTCGGATGGGTATGTGAGTGGCGTCAGTGGAAGTAGGTGGTGGTCACCAGAGAGGGTGACGTGTTGGGGCGGTCCCGTGGGGTTGGCATGACGGAGAGGGCTCGCATGGGGATGGTCGCAGCGATGTTGAGTTTTTTCAGTCTGAGGGCAGCCATTGATAAGATTTCCGGTATTTTGTGTTTAGAAGTCAGTAATGGGGTACCCCTGAGTTCAAGTGTGGGGCAACCAGGTTGCCCTTTTGGGGTGGGGGTGTGCCGGTTTGTCAACGAACCGGCGCTTATATAAGAAAATTATATAGTATATAATAGTATCGGATATAATATTTATGTCAAACGCGAAATTGTTAGCGGTATCCTGATTTAAGGGTCGGCATGCACACCGCCATATTGAATTTCAAAGTCCATAAGAACAATGCTTTATTCACAAGTACATTTCTCCCTTAATCGTAAACGGAAAATTACAAACGAGGTGTACTTTTAAAGAACTCAAAAATCTGGACTGGATCCGCTGTAACAAGTTGTAAAATTATAATTAGTGTTTAAAACAAAATTAATTATATTTTACAATATTTGACCTCGATTAGTGAAAGTAATAAAAAAAAAAGATTCTGAAGCAGCGGACTCGCTTCATAATTTCATTGCCTTTGGAGAGATATATAATACAATAACGTTTATGTCTCCGATGACAATATTATTTACTTTTAAATGAAACTGTGTTCACAACGGTCTGTCAAATTTTAACAAGTGATAACTCTGCCGCCTGGCGGCCAAGAAAGCAACTTGTATGTGGCGGATGAATATAGATGCGGCGAAGGGCGAGGAATTCAACGGACGATTAGACGAGACGGCGCCGGACTGGAGGGGATCTCAAGGTTACTGCGAAGAGTTGGTATGCAGTGGCGGTAAATTACATTGCGCTCGTTCGTGCTGTTATCCCTTTACAACTGTTTATGACTGTTAAACTGTACAACTATGTTCTGTGTGACGTTACGATTCACTGTCTTTACTTTTTTGTTATTTAATTATTACTATGGGCAATAAAAAGAATACTCTTAAACGGAAAAATCGTGGTGATGAAACACTAGCGGAGTGGAGAATATTAAAACAATATAATTTAGTACCTGAACGTGTGAAGAACAATAAGAAAAAAAAATTGAAACCGAAAATTGTAGTGTAACAGATGCCGTTTCTTACAGAATTCGTTTCTAAAAAGAATTTGTGCTCATAATTTAAGCAGATGAATATTATTAAATAATTTTCAACTTGATGTAAACTATTACCTAGGCTGTACATATGTGAGCACAAGATTGAAATTGCTGAAATTGTTGTATCGAACAAATCATTTTTTGTTAAAAATTTGTATTTAAAAAATATGCATTGTACTGTATGTCTGCTGTCCTTCTAAGGACTTTTTGCCTCGACTTCTGTTAGCATTCAGGCAAGTGCTGAGGAGTTTTCATTTCCATGATGTAGCATACCTCTCATTCTTTGACGTGATACATATGTTATTTTTTAATCATAATTAAAATATATTTATTTGTTCCTATTTAATATTTGTGTTTGATATTTATTTGTAGGATCTTTATTTAAAGTTACGCTTAATTATTAATTATTCCTATTTGTGTGAATATTTGTTCATTTTTTATTGTAAGTTAATTTGTTTTATTTTATGTTATCACAAAGTAATATCAACTTTGCCATGTCGCTGTACATGGCTTTGACCTACGAAAATGAGATAAGAATCTGTTGTTTTATCAATAAGGATTGGATCATTCATAATGTACAAAAATGATAATAGTCTTTGAACAAATAATTTTGACTCTGTGCTAATAATTTTATATTATTGTCACAGGACAGCTATTAAAATGAACTTATGTGTAAAATGTGTTTGTTAACGTAAATATTAATTTATATACTTTTCTTTATTAAACTACTAGCTGTTATCCGCGGCTTCGCACGCGAATATTTGACTTTTAATAAGTATTTTAGTATAATTTTTATTGTCTATGTCTATATGGCGTATATTGTTCTGTCAGCTCGTATAACAATTTTGTACTCATTAGTCAAATTCTCTCCAAAGCTGTTTTCAACACTTGTACTATTTTAACTTGTACTAAATTATTATGTTGGTGCAACAGCCTTTGGAGATTTAAAAGTACCCGTTTGCAAAGCCTTTTGGAGATATTTATAAAGTACCTGTTAAATCAAAAACACTAAATTCTTTATTTTAAGTGTTACTGTGTTAGAAGCATTGTAGAACACATTAAACTTTGTTTTCCTCAACCATGGTTTTATTTATTTCAGCAGTAAACTAAAAACCAAAAACCGTTGTCACCTAACCTCACAAATGAAAACAACACGTATTTTCGCTTTGCATTAATAGTACAGTCACTGAAGTAAAAAAATTCAAATTAAGTGGCTTCTACGAGATTTTTTGCATAAGGCTAGATAAAAGGGTGACAAACAATTTAAAAAAAAAAGTTTACAAAAATTCAGTAGCGGGTTTTCGAAAAAAGGGAAGGGGAAGTTACAAAAAATTCATTTTTTTCGTTACTATCTTAAAAAATAACAAATTTACGAAAAAGATAAATTACAAAACTTAAAGAGCATTAAATTCTCTACAAAAAAGTTATTTATCATGTTTTTTGTCAGGTCAATACTTTGTGAGAAAAATGGAATTGAAATATTAGAAAAAAATTGATTGTCGGAGTCCGCCCCGATGAGCGGGAAGGCTAATTTTTTTGGAGATTGCAACATACAAATTTTAAGATAATCCGTTATAATAGTCGTAGAGACAAAAATCAAAAAGCATTTTAAAGCTAAATGTTTGTACTATTATATAAAATGAAAAGAAAATAATTAAAGTATTAATAAATACTTAGAATAAAGTAATAACTATTTGTTTTTTTTTTTGTTTTTTTCAACTAATGCATAAACATATTAACAATTTATTACAAATGCATTTACATTTAAAAAAAAACTTCACAATATGAACTTAACATATATAGGTCTTTGAAAAAATAAATAAATAAAAATTAGTATTGATTTATTGGCATAAAATAAGCGAGTTTTAAAATTTATCATTTTTTTGAGTTCGCAAGTTTTCTTAACTTACAATTTCTACAGAAATTTTCAAAATAAATATTTTTTAACAAAATTATGAACACGTATTGGCCAAAGTGTCTTCTATAAGACTGCCGTGTAAAGAATTGTTAAAATTTAGTTAAATTTAACTTTTATTAATAAATACAACTATTACATTAACGACTCGGAACACAAAGTTTTTTATAAGTAAAAACAAAAAGTTTCACCTTACAACCTGAACCGGTTTTCACCTTTAAAAGGCTTCTTCAGAGGTTGCCGCTGGTAGCGCTGTCCGTCCTGTTGTGGGCGACGGAATCGAATTTCGAAAGATCGATGTTGTGTGTGTGGGGTGAGATATGTTTGAATAATGCGTGCGATTTGAATTGTGTCTGTTCGTTTAGGATGTCGTTTTTATTTGTTTTCGTGTGTTTGTATATTTCCAATTGTTCTAGTGTGTCTAGTTATCGGCCTTTTGTGTGTACGTGTAGAATGTTCATGTTATTGTCGATGTTTTTGTATGTGTGGTTTGCTTCAATGAGGTGGTTTGCAAAGGTGGATTCTGTAGTGGAGTGGAATACATGTATTTTATGTGAAAATTCACTTTGTGAAAAATTTGGCCGACTTTGAATTAATTTTTCTACTAAAATTATCGCCCTGACAAAAAAATGTTAACCTTTTTTATGCAGACTTTTATGCTCTTTCTTTTTGGTATTTTGTATTTTTCTCATAAATTTAATATTTTTTAAGATAATCACGAAAAATGAATTTTGTGTACCTCCCTTTTTTTCGAAAACCCGCGACTGAATTTTTGTAAACTTTTTTTTAAATTCTTTCTTACCTTTTTATCTAGCCCTATGCAAAAAATCTCGTAGAAGCCACTTAATTTATAATTTCTATTTTTTTTCGGCTTCAGTGACTGTACTATAAGTAATAGGGCAATTTACAGTAGTACACTACTTTTCCACATCGTAATATATCGATACACTCGCATATTGTATAAAAATCGAAAGTGTACTGCAGGAATGGATAAATGTACAGTTCCGATGCCGCTAAATAGTTTTTGTTTATTTACTTGTTACTATGGTAATTAATTCTGGCCTCCTTGGTGCTCTTGACATCTTTAGTAGTAGTATTTAATATATTTCGTTACTTATTCATTGCATCATCAGAAATACGTATAAACATAAATTTTATAATTGTTTAAGACAATTACAAAATATATAGACGTGTCTGTATACAAAATTACAAAATATATCGATACAATCGCATACTAAAAACATTAAAAACTGCAGGAACGGATAAAGATACAGTTCGGATGCCGCTAAATATCGTTTGTTTATTTATTTGTTGCTATGGTAATTAATTTTTGTCTCCATGGTGTTTTTGACATATTTATACGCGTCAACGAAAGCCATAATTAAAAAGGTCTAAATCGTGCGAACGGGGCAAATCATCAAATTCCAAGTTTGACAGTATTTTTCGCCTTGTCTCAATTGTTACTTGTGCAAAATTTTGTGGCAATCGGTGTAACGATAAAGATTTGTATTCAGTACCCATAAATCCTCAGACTTTGAGTTTTATAATTATATATATAGATGAGAATGATTTATGATGGATATAATTATTTTTTATGTGATTTATTTATAATATCAAGATTAAATAACCTTTTTTGACACTCAGTAAACACTGCTAAACCACACTTTACAAATAAAATATTTTGAGTGTAGCAAACTGGTGAATTTACAACGTTCCTTCCTTTCACTAAAAATATTTTATTTTTTTGCAGATGAAATGTATTGGGGCCTTATACAGAAAGCGAACGCATTTGTAAAGCGGATGCTTTTTACTGTTGACGACCGCATTCATTTATTTAGTGATAATGTATATGACATGTTTACTGACTGTTATTGTTGGAATAGCCAAATTCGCACAAATAGAATATGAGTTGAGCGCCTCCCAGCATCAAATTCTCGTTTCTCACTTTAGCTTTTGATTATAAACTTTGTCGTATTGGTGTGAATACTCGACACAGGACGTTCGATATTCACAGAATGATTGACGTTTCACGCACAAAATGTATAGCACCATAAACTTCCCAACAATCCAACATAATTTTCGGACTAGGTTACAGTTTTTCACTGTTTGTATCCCCCCGTTCAATCGGCAATACAACAGTGTTTTGGATTGATCCCTCTAAAAAACCTATAGTTGAGGAAACAGTCTCCCGACATGATTTACACCGTGAAGAAAATGGATTCGTCTATGCCAACAGTTGATTTATTATCACCAATATAGAATCAATCAGTAAGACATAAGCGAATTCACATTTCTCTAATCAGTACGTATTTACTAATTTATCACATACTACTCCTGAGAAGTTATAGGACTAATGATCAAAAAATTGCGCTTTACAAATAAATCTGCTTTGTGGATAAGGCCTGTTTATTGAACGAACAGAACAATAAGTAAGTTACTTGCGTTTATCGTATGATTTGTAGCAGTCTAATGTGGAATACGGATAATTTGTTTTTTGTGTGTGCGATTGTTAGAGATTATCAATGACAATAAATATTTAGATTTGAAACTCCAAATGTAAATGGATATAGGCCTAGTAAGTACTATGGCTACGAATTCATTTATTCGTTCTAAGTGTTAGGAATTCATTTATTATAGGCATACAGATTATATGTAGAAGACATATATTATTTTGTTTATACATTTTTAAATAAAGTCACACAAATTACTTGTTATTTTGGCTATACTGACACGATTATGTTAGACGGTACTGTCAGTAGCCATATTTTGCAGATGACCTGCTGTGCGTACACATTATTTAACAAGTAACAACTGCTCCTGCTGTTGATAGAATGGTGAATGTATAGGTACGTGCGTGAGTGGTCTGGTCTGGCGCGAAGCCGTGTGCAGGCGGCGGGGGACTATTTTTTGTGTCGTAGTAATTACTACGACTTGCAGAATTTACAAACTTTCATGCGTTACATACCGGATAGTTATCAAGTAATTCCTCCTGCTTCCGCTGCTATGAGTGCGCCAGTATCGACAATGGAATTTTAAATTTAGCGTGCAGAACCTTAACGGGGTAAATCTATTTTGCCGTTGTACCTGCCAGCGCATTCTAGCGGACTGTATATGCGTGATTCGTCTCGGTGCCGACCGATGCCGAATTACGTTGTCTTGCTTCGCCCGCCATACTGCGTACACCTGCGTCTCTCCGACAGAGCTGAAGTCTTTTTCGATCGTTTTGTATCACTATCCAATGGCTAGATAAACTAGTACAGATCTGCGGGTCCCTGCGCCCAAGTCGAGGACCCGGCCCAGGCATATCCATCTGCTCCTGAACTTATAAAAAGAGGCTCTCGACTTCACCTGTCGACAAGATCATCATGCCTCAGCAAAACTCCACAAACTAGACGTTGGACTCAAGGACCACAGCTTAATTTAAATAAGGTGATATTCAACCATTTATTATTTCTGGCCTACATAGACACCACCGATTTGTGCAGATAACAATTAATAAAACCTGTGGGGTATTTTGTGACACACCATGATATTGTTTTCATCTTCTAAACGTTTTAATGGGGCCCCGGTCCAACGGGAGATAAGTGTGCGCGGATTTCGGGGACTTTATGTATAGAATTACTTACATTCGACATTAAGTGTACGCCCGTGGGGCCGGCATGGGTCCGAGGCTCATTAAATTTTCATGCACCACATTTTCTCACTCGGATACTGTAAAGGGGGGGGTTGTTCAAGTATTAGGGGACCGGAATTTCAGATATGTAGGTGGGTGCTGTTGGTGACAGGATGAACCCGACCGGCTGGTCTGGTTCAGTTATAATTCCTGTTCGGTTATCTATGGTAATTGCGTTTTATTACATATTTAAATTAGATCATTTGGTTTGCATATTCACATTTGGGTCATGTAAGGGTTATAAGTTTTTTTATTCAGTTTCAGTCCGGTCCCCTCTTCAAACCTTGCGTAGGCAGTTTTGCATGCAGATATATGCAGGCCCCATGCACAAGTTAATGTATGTACGGTCATGCTTAGGAACATGTCGGCTACCGGGCCAAATCAGATTTCTTAGAAAACTTTATAAATTATCATGTCACAATATTTTTACAGGCTCTTCATGTCATATGAGAGTTGTAACTTTTTTAAATTATTATTGCTAAACCAGATTTCTTAGAAAACTTTATAAATTATCATGTCACAATATTCACTCATACTGTTCAGGTCACATAAAGATTGTAGCTTGCTTTCTTTGAGAGTTATTATTTTCAGTTCTGATTTTTTCCAACAACTTGTAATTATAATTTCACTAAGTTTATACGCACGGTTCAAGGGCATTTAAAGTTGTATCTTGCATTCTGGCCAAACCAGATTCTGAGGGCACTAGATGTATGTATACTGATGTATGTATATGTATTGTAGTTGAAATTTTCATATGATGGGGCGATCTATGTATAGAGAGAAAAGATATATAGGCGGGTGGCAAGGCCTTAATGTTATAAGGGTGTTTGTTATTTATGTTGTAATATTGAACATGTGTCTGTGATAGAGGTATATATTTATATGTGCATTTATGTGAACCATGTATGCGTTATTTCTATGTGTTATGTACGGGGACTGTTTATGCAACCATGCAATTATAAAGATTATATTAATATCAAATATAAAATTTGAATTGAATACTAAATTAAATTATATATATTAGATTATAAATATTACATTACTAATTGGGGTAGTTTTGGGGAATTTGGAAACTTAAAATGGGTGCTGACTGATATGTTAAAATTAAAATTTATATTTATATTAAACTTAAATTGCTGAAATTTAAAATTCATATTTTGTATTCAAAATTTAGGAATTGTATTTTATATTGAAGTTGAATTATTGCGATTTAATTGGTATATTTGAAATAAAAGTTGTTATTGGTGTTAATAGTGAGTTTTAATTGCAAGTCCGTGGACCCATCGCTCTTTTGCTTCTCTAGGTCTTCTGCCTAGTTTTAAATATTTAGTGGCCCCTCTTCAAAAAAAAATTTTTAATTGTTTTTATAAAGCATAAAAATTTTAAAGAGGAGTTACAATCTCCAGCCAGGTAGTTAAGTCATAATTAAGTCACCAAATACAGGTAGCCACCCTTACACTTTTTACATGTCTCAGTACTGATTAGAAATTGTCCAAACTAACTTGATTATAACACTGTGTTACTTTCATCACAAAATGATAAAAGTTGCTCCATCAATTACATTTAATATTTTGAAACAGGAAAGCAAGTTGGTCGTCATTTTCTTTATGTCATTTGGTGTTATGACGAGTTATCATTGTTAAGTACTTACTGTTTATAACTATAATCAATGTTGACTACCACTGAGTAAATATATAGACTGTTATTATCAGGTTTATTAGTTATGAACAACTGGTTTTTTGTTATAGCATATAAGCCTATATTGGCCTTATCTTAGGAAACTTGTAAAAACAAAACAACTATGTAAATTATGAATGTTTCAGACACCAACAGTTAGAGAACAAATTTTATACTGATGAATTTTATTCATTGTTCTTTCCTATGGAAACATTTTGGGATAAAGAAATTAACAAACAGTACTAGTATTAAAAAAATCAATAATAAACCTAAAGAATTTTTTGAAACATACTAATCAAAGAAATTCCCAAACCTTGGCTTCAAGTGGTATGGTACCGATTGTAAGAAAAAGCATAGAATATGACATAAACTGAAGTATTTCTACATACCTATTGTTGAAAGTCAAGTACAACCAGAAATAAAAACACTACTTTGTAGACATAAACAGGAAAATTTAATGAACATAAAAGACATAATATGGAATGATTTAGGCACTTCAATTTTTGTCTTGAATAAATTAGATAATTTGACAAAAACATATTTGAGGGGGTCTTTGTAAAACCACTCCAGCAGATAATAGCTCTATGCACTAAGCAAGCAGGAGAGTTTTCTGTTGTACTGCACCTGTCACAGTGACAGACACTTCTTCACTGCTGAGACAATTGAGTTATCAAAACCGCTATCAGTATAATTTGTAAGTTTATACTCTCAAATTACATATACACTCCCAATGGTTATCACTGTTTTTAAATAAACATCTGCTTGGTAAAAAGTGTGACAAAATAAGAGGTAAAAAATAAAAATTGTTATGGGGTAGCATGTTCATAGAGTTTTGGATACAGAACCCCTGTGTTCAGATTCAATGACTATCTCGACAATAATACTTATGTCAAAAAGTCATACTATGTAAAATACAGTTATTCAATGTTGTATTTACATTATAACATTTGTACTTTTCCTTACTGTAAAGTTCGTGCATTAATAATTATCTCATTTGTGTTGAAACACAACACATACTTATGTACAGAATGTAAGAACAATATAATTATATACTATCTTTCCAGCTGCAGAGCATTTAAAACAATTTTCTTAACTCATATTTGTTATTTTGTTGCAGCTTTTTAAGGATTAATTGATGCACATGTTCTAGATTCACATGTTTGCATGTAATCACATTGACATGCCAAATCATATTTATCGTTTCATGTGAATGACAGTTAATAAGTTTTAACTACATCAAGTACAACAATTAATATTCAATTTTAATAAATAATGTTTCTATTTGTTGTTAATTTTGTTCATGTTTACACAAATGTAGTTCTGAAAGAGTATATGCTTCTACAATAAATTTTTTATAAACGTAAATGAAAACATTTCCATGTAAAAATAATGTTTTAACACATTTCAATCTCAATGTTGAAAACTTCCATCCGATATTACACTTACCAGATATTTTAATCACAGCTGCACTGGCCAAAACATCTGGAGGACATGTCAACAGACTGCATCTTCATTCTCAGTGCTCAGTATTATAGACAGGAATAGCCTTAAATGTTTTACTGTTAGATATTTCAACCTGCTTTTACTTCAGTTTGAGTTTTGCCAGAATGAATCTAAGTCTTCATTCTACTTCTGAGTATTGAAATAATTTGTTTATATTTTTGGTTAATGAAATCCTATTTTATTCAAAATTGTATAATCTTTACTGAAGGTGGTAAAGCCTACTAATGTGACAGTATAAGACAATGCATAACTGTTTTAGAGAACACTGCCAATGCGCCACAAGGAAGTACATGTTATCAACGTGCCTCCTTCACTGAAATTTGCTCTTGACTTTGGCATGTCTCTGATATCGGACAAAATTAAAAAGAGAGTGAAGGTAACCATTTTTAATTATGTTCATTTATTGATTCACATTCACAACTTATTTACTGCTTTACTTAATCCAAGTGCACTGTACACAAATAGTAATATACGCTTGTACTTTACTTTACGCATACTTTTACTTTGTTTTGTTAATAAAGGTCACTTGTCACACGTTGTTCACTCTGAGTTTAAATTAACACTGGTTCGTTAAATATTTTTGTTAATTAATAATTAATTATTTAATTGGTTCAAATTAATTATCTTGTTTAAATAATTATTGTGTATTCCTTTTGAGTAATTATTTGGTTGTAATCCCAGTATGTTCTGAATGTAAACAGTTTTGAAGACCTCTGGACAGCGACGTAGCCAGGATTTTATTTCGGGGGGGGCTGAAAATCGGTGAGGGCACGCCACTAATCCAAAGCTGTGCATGCAGTGGAAAAGCGGGGCGGGGAGGGGGGCGAAATATTAAAGTTCCAATTTCCTTTGAATTTTTTTTATTTATTGGTGACATATTAAAAATTGAAGAAAGTTATTTACAAATACTCACTTACAAAAGTTTAAACCTTCTTGCCCTTCCTGACGAGGCAAACATGTTGACGATGTCCCGGTGCACCGACATCAAGGCTAGTCCAGTAAGCCTGGTTTCGACCATTGTGTTTCTCAGATAGTTTTTTAGGATTTTCAGCTTAGAAAAACTCCTTTCGACAGAGGCTGTCGACACAGGTATGACCGCAAAGATGGTGAAGAGAGTATACATGTTCGGGAAAAGTTCTTTATCACACTGTGCCAAGGCATCGATAGCTGTTTTAGGTTTTCCTATATCGTTTTTCCACCTCTCCCTCCACAAACTTCATTCCCCTGAATGAGCTTCGGTAAAGCCACTGTGTAGATCGTCCTTGTAGAATATGAAGGACGGCTTTAGTTTGTCGAAATCTACGTCACAATGCGATGGGATCAGATACTGTAGAGAAGCGATGATTGTATATGTATTATTATATTAGCTTCGTGTGCTAAAAATCTTTCACTAAGTCCACTTATGAGGTCGTCGATGCACGGGATGAAGATTGAGATGCAAAAGTAATCTTCGGGATTGGCAGCCGGTGGATTTTGCATATTTTTTTGCGCAGTTGCTATTCGTGGCATCGTAAGTTACAACTGAAGTAAGTTGGCGAGCTCCTTTGCTTCTTCAAAAAGTTTCTTGAATTCTGAGTCAGCATTATGTCTTAGATCTTCCACAACGGCTTTCACTTTTCTGACATGGTCCAGAGCACTACATAAATCAATGTCTTTTTTCTGGAGGTATTGGGACAGACTATATGTGATGCCCAGGAGCTTAGAAGAAACAACTAGAGACACTAAAAAGGAACTAGAACTAATACTATTAAGACCTAATGACGACCTCTTATTGTGCTCATTGGGTAGATAGGCCATTTTCTCCAAGGTCGATACAATGGGCACCAGCATCTCCTTAAAGAGAAGAACCGCTTCATGTCGCTCGCATCACCTCGTCTCACAGAGAGTTTTGATTCTATGGTGATCACTGCTGGGTGACAGTTCTTTAATCTTCTCTTCCAAGATTGCTGTGCGTTTGGCACTGGCTCTGAAGAACGACCATGTTTCTGTAATCAATCCCATCGTGTTTCTTACGTTTTGAACTTTGAACGAGTCAGATAAACACAGATTTAAACAATGGGACACACAGTGGGTGTATAAAGCTTTGGGATACTTTCTTTTTAGCACAGCTTGAATTCCACGAAACTGTCCACTCATCGCTGCAGCTCCGTCGTAGCCCTGTCCTCTTACGTTCTCTAGATCCAACCCAGTGTAGTGAGTTTTTCTTCGATCACTCTAGCTAACCCTTCCCCAGTCACATCAGACACAGGCACAAATGTTAAAAAGTCTTCCTTTAAAACAGGTCCATTTTCACTCTCTGATACGTATCTAGCACACAGCGAAAACTGTTCTATCTGTGAGATGTCAGTTGTCTCATCTGCCAGAATCGTGAAATATTTTCTCTGACTTATTCTTTTGATTATGTCCTTTCGAATCAAAGACCCAATAGTCTCTATCAATTCATTTTGTATCTCTGGGCTGACATACATAGCATTTAGAGGGCTATGTAAAATA
This sequence comes from Magicicada septendecula, assembly GCA_034769895.1. Lineage (NCBI taxonomy): Eukaryota > Metazoa > Arthropoda > Insecta > Hemiptera > Cicadidae > Magicicada > Magicicada septendecula. The sequence continues at coordinate 498,861,596 of CM068367.1, forward strand.
TGATCTTTCAGGACGGTATCTCCAGCGTTCGCTCGAAATCGAATAAGGCTTCTGAAATTACCATCATTCTCCACTGGTGAAGAGAGAGAAATTCTGCCACTGTCTCTTCGACCTCTTAACGGAATGTTTTGCATCCCACACAACTTGACTGTCTCTATGATTCCATTCAGTCTCAACCTGTTTTCCTGGACCTCTTTCTTTCTCACTGTGTCAATCAGAGCTATGACACTCCTGGCATTTTCCTACTAAAGCTTTTACATGACTCGGCATTTTTACGATACGTGTGTGACTCATGATTTTTAAAGGATGCAACAGATTTCTTTACATTGTAGAAACGTCTTGTCACGAATGCTTGGAGCTTCTCGTGGGATCCCTTCCCACCTTCTTTGGTGTTTAAAAAAAGTACACAAGTAGCTCAGTAAAGTCCACTTTCTTTTTTTGAGTATGCTAACCACTTTCGCTGAAAGTGACGTGTAAATTTTTTTGCAGCCTGTGAGGGGAAAATGAAATCCTCATCGGGAGTCCATAAAAAGTTTAGTTTTTCAACTTTTTCAAAATTATTCAGCTTCGTTCCAAGTCCGACCAAGTCCGCGATGTCGATGTTGGAGTCTGAGTGTATAGGTCTCCAATTGCTTCGACACCCTCAGCTTCATTGCTGAATTCAGTCCTCCCAGGTTCAGCTAAAATTAAAAATAATTTTATTAGCATATTGAAAGACGTGGAAAGGTTAATTCAAGCAGTTTACAAAAACATATGACTCTCAGCTTCGAGCTAAGTATAGCTTATAAGCATCCACTCCCTAATCTTATTCCTGAAATCAGCTATTCAGCTATGATAAAAAGTGAAATGACTTCAGTAATGAGGATAGAATTCCTGCCTGAAACGTGCAATCTGCTCCAAACGTATGCAAGTTACTAAATACTTCCATCGAAATAACTTCCAAGTTTGTAGAGTACAGCAAAATAGCTGATGGGACAAAAAATTGTGGTTCCACTCTCATTAACATTTATGGTAGGATTAAATTAATGATTACTACCTAGGAGGGCGTAGTTACTATTTTTTTCAATTCAAAAATATACGAAATAAAAGGGTTTCCAAGGCCTCAGAGGCCCCAGTCATGCATCCTAGGGTTAAAGAAGAATTAGTTTTTGTATTGTACTTACTTGAGTAACTAACACCTTCATCACTTGTTTGCTCGTTTGCTACATCGGTAGTAGGCCTATGTCCATTCCCCTTCTTTCTTCCGTTTAGGCGAAGACGTGAAGTAAGAGAGTCTCTTTATCATTCGATAAAGAAAAAAAACTAGTCATGTGTAATATCTGCATGCATTCAATGTTTGTTGTTCACGCTGCCGCTTAAATTTACTTAAATAAGCTTGAACATCCCATTAATATAGTTAAATTATGCCAATTCAAATAGCCCCGCGAAGAATGATTCACATAATCCCACATGTTCTAAATTCATTGAAAGCAAATAGTACAGGTAATATCCAACAGATGTCGCTAGTTGTCATGTTGACTGTCGTGGGAGCTTCTACACCTTTCAAGGCAAACAGATTTTAGGTTAATTCTGAATGATTATAGTGAGTAAGTTAAGCCCTTATAATCTAACGATTGAATATTACATACTGACTATTTTTGAACAAGACACACTTACCTCGACTACTTCTAGATGGATGTATGATAGCTGAAAGGTAGATAACAAAGAAAATTCTTCTGGTTCTGTGTGTACGGCTTCTCAAGACACAATCTGACACAGAATGGCAGCTGAGATATGCACACAGAGTGCGCAGCAGGCAGCAGACAGTTTTCTTATTTAGATTCAGATAGCCCCTTGATTCAATAAGCCCCACCTTACTTTAGGCTACACAATGTGTAACTCCAAACGTGAAACGATCGACCTACCAGTATGAAATTTTAGCGTGAAAAATTTTTAAAATTTCTACAATTTTGGGGGGGCTGCAACCCCTTCAGACCCCCCCCCCCCCCGGCTACGTCAGTGCCTCTGGACGTTCGTTAGCACTCCCGTTGAATTATGTCGTCTGTGTATGTTAGAGTATAGTTTAGACAAAGTTATGTATATAATTCAAACCTTCACGTACCTTTGATGTTGTACTAGACATTCAGTCGGTCTCAGTTGATTAATAAACTGTCAAGTTTTTCTATAAAACAGTATAATAGTGCTGTTAGTGTTCAAGTGAGCACTTATGAATTTTACTTGGGCACCATATATAATTTCGTGAGAAATATTCCATAACAAGAATTCTTTTGATTAATCGAATAATTAATTTTAATTGATTATAAGTTAATAATTGATTGAGTGGTTGAATCAATATTAGGAATTAATTTCCTTTTTTATCTGTTTAATAGATTTTAATTGTTGGCGGTTCAATTGTCTGAATTGTAGCTAACTTTACTGAATGCTTGCCTTGAAACTGCAATTCATTGACTATTAAAAAAGATGTAATTACTTATTTAAATAATTGCTGACACTATTTGTTAATTCACAACTCATTGGTTTCTTGTTCACTCTATACTTGGTTTAGTTAAATACATTCAGGATAATACAACACATGGATTACAAATCATCCGGCTTTCAATTTTCTTAACTCAGTCTATTGGCTATGACGACTCTAACCCTAACCGAACGATTATTTATAAATATTGGCTATCTCCAGCGTGACTTCTTTTAATTTACAGAATAAAACGCCGCTGCTCCACTTTACAATGCTATTACAAAATACTAGATTATTAGGTTAGACACCTTTAGTTATTGAAAGTAATTAACAAAAAGTTCGTTTAATCTGGACAAATGTTAGGTTATTTAGGATAACGTTATTACATGAAATCTTATATTGGAATATTATAATTCCTCTAAATAAATTTAAAACCATGTTTAGTACTTACTGTATTATTGTTTCTTGCATCAGTATACAGGTGTATTATATTATACTTCTAACAGCTTAGTCGTAAACAATGTAAATATATGCACAGTACTCACTGATTAATAATCTCAATGATTATTTATTAACACTCCTCACGATCTGGTACACTGATCGTGGTTACACTTCACTTAATTTCGCACATGAACGATTTTATTTTCTTCTTGAATGACTATTTAAATGGTTATGTATGATACTTAACCTCGTTCTCTAACACGCACTTCTAGTAAAAGTATCACTACTGTTATCGATGCACTGTTATTTAATTACACTTCTTACTTCTGGTTGATTATAAAATTTTGATGAGAATTCGGCCTGGATTAGTTGTTGTTGATTGAGTGGAAAGAGACAAAATGCTTCTTTGTTTACAATTGCGATCGTATATATACTTTCTTAGAAGGCCGCTAGGTAGTGTTGGCGGGTTTCTAAAGTCGTTCGCGATTGGTAGAAAATGATGTCATGATGACATAATTCTATTTATATCATCATTCATCATTATTCCTGCATCTCCTAAGTGGAGCATAGGGCATCAATGAACTTCCGCCACCGGACTGTTCCGCGCCATCGTCTTGATCTCGGGCCAGGTCCTCCCTCCTTTCTCCATCCCTTCCGCTATTACACTCCTCCTCCATGTGTTCCTTGGTCTGCCTCTTCTCCTGCTACCTTGTGGGTTCCATTCCAGGGCTTGTCTTGCTATGTTGTCTCTATCTCGTTGTAATGTATGCCCAATCCACTTCCATTTCCTACGACGCATCTCAATGTCAATGGGTGTTTGATGGGTTCTTCTCCACAGCTCTTCATTGGAGATAACTTGTGGCCACCATATCCTCAGGATATTCCGCAAACTTCTGTTCACGAACGTTTGGAGTCTGCTAATCAGTTGTTTGTTAGTCTTCCAAGTTTCACACCCATAGAGCAGTACCGACTTGACATTTGTATTGAAGATGCGTAGTTTGGTATTGGTGTTAAGTTCCCTTGATTTCCAGATTGGTCTCAGCATTGCAAATGCTCCTTTAGCCTTATTTATTCTATTTCCTATATCCTCTATGGTTCCTCCCTCCGTGGTGACCATACTTCCCAGGTAACAAAACTGTTTGACTTGTTCGATCTCTTGGTTTCCTAAAAATAATAGTGCCTTATTGCGGTTATTATAACGCATCTCCTTGGTTTTCTTTCCATTAATCTTCAATCCCACCTCTGATGCTTCGGTTTTTAAATCGATCAGCTTTGCCTCCATATCCTTAAAACTGTTGGTTAGCAAGCACAGGTCATCCGCGAAGTCCAAGTCCTCCAACCTATCAGTCAGTCCCCACTGAATTCCTCTTCGGCGATTCATTGCCTTCTTCATCATGAGATCCAGCACCATAATAAACAATATTGGTGACAGCAAACATCCTTGCTTCACTCCTTTATTTACTGGGATGGGCTCGGACAACATCCCCTGGTGTAAAACTTGACGTGTGTAGTTCTCATACATTTCTTGAGTTAACTTAATAATTTTCTTTGGAATCCCAAACTCTTTCATGGCTTTCCACATCTTCTTCCTCATTACACTATCAAACGCCTTTTCAAAGTCTACAAATAGTATATACAGTGACGACTGCAGCTCCGTGGATTGTTCTATAATTATACGCAGTGTATTGATCTGGTTTGTACAGGAATAACCTTCTCTAAATCCTGCTTGTACTTTCCTCAACCTTGAGTTAACTCGCTGTTTTAATTCTATTTATAGCCATTACATAATTGTATTGGGACCATCAATGTCATTTTTGTTATTATTTCATTGTATTTATTCGAAATTCACCAAATTTATGATGCAAACGTTAATATCTCAGTTATTACAATTACAATTCAGGTTCTATTATTAGCACTGTAAAGCTTGTTTATTTCCCTTTATTTTGACATGTCTTGGTGACAGTTTGGTCATAGCTTTCATTAACAATTCTTTATTCTAAACTAAATAATGCTTGGTTTACAGGCGTCGTCTGCTAAATGTTGCAGATCTGACTATTAACTTTTTTCTTATTCTTCATTTAATTACTCTTAATTTCTAATTTGAACATGATTATTTAAATGAAAAGAACACATTATTATATTTAAATGCTGTATCCAGCTTAACAATATTAATTATTAATATACATTTGTTGATTTTTTATCATAAACTTCCATATTTAGCTATTCCTACTTCAATAGGTCTTTCTTATTTCTTATTCTTATAACATCACTCAAGTAGTGGTGCTTTACATTCTTTTTGTCATTATCATTATTTTACTTCCCTATGCTTATTAGGGTCTCTACCTGATTCTTACTTTTATGACTTAATTGTGTCATTTCTGGTTTCTTATCATTCCTTTACAATGTTTTGTTCCTTGACTAATATTACTTTTCTTTACATATTTTATCTACTTCTAATGTTACCTGAATACATTCAGTGATTACATTTATTGTTATCTTTAATTTATTATAACATATATTATTGGTTTTCTTATTATCTTTTATTGTTTATGACTAATCATAGTATCGTTCTTTATATTTGTCCTTTTAAATCAGTACTTTGATATGGGTCAGCTAATGTGCTGTTTCTATTTATAATACATGATACAAATATCATTTGTGACATCTTTTATCTTACTTATTTTATTTGACTTTATTCATCAAAAGTTTTATTAAGCTCACTTAACAGTTTATGTGGGAAACTTGTCTTGTCAATTCGTCTTTGTCATTCTGTTTGTTTATGTTGTAGTGTCTTATTATGCAGACAGTGGATTTACCACTGTTCACTTGAATTTCTTCTCTCCTTTCATTCTTTAATGGTTCATAATATTTACTGTTACATTCTTCCTGGTTACTCATTTATAGTTATTTTAGTATCATTCACCCTTCTGGTGTTCATTATTATTATGGAACGTTTTGTGACGTTACATATGCTCCCCTCTCAAAATTGATAATTTGAGAAAAACAAGTTCTTTGGTTTGATTAAATTATCATTTTAATTTGGTTCAGTTATAATACTACTGCTTTCTTCTTTATTTAATTTAATGGGTTTTTGTGTATTGGTTCAGACTATGTTCTTCGTTAGTCTCATTTCTTTAACTTACAAGTAGTTGTCAATTTTTGCATTGTATTGGTTATTTATTTGTTCATTTATACATTTGTTCTTATCTTGATAATTTTCCTGTTCTCCTGTAATACCCTTCTCTTCTCATTAAACGCATCTTAATTCTTATAACAATTCTCCTTTTCTCTTTCACTTACCTCGAAGTTGTTGACTTAATCCTTGAAATATTATAATTCCCTAACATTTTTCCCTAACATTTATAGCAGGTTCGGAGTCAGAGGGGCTCTCATTGGCATCCATTCTCCGCCGTTCCTTAACAATATACTCACAGATCAGAGGAATCTTCACCTCTGTCTGAGACAATAAAAAGTTGTACATAACAACAGTTGCACTATCACAACACATAAGACATAATATATTATTCATATTTCATTATAAGACATTATATTCATTTATTAGAATACTCAAGGGATTAGAGGTTCCATTACATAAATTCCATTACTGTATCACTTCTGATGCTTTATCATTTCATTTATCATATTTTTCTTCACAGGTCATTGGTTATTATAACTCGATATATTTGCTTTATTAATGTAAGCTTTGTTGTTTTTCATCAATACTATGTTAGATATTGGTTTTGTTATTATACATATTTTTTTCACATTTATTTTCATCACCATATAATTATGCAGTTATATTTATAAATTTATCATCACCTTATGTTGTAGTTTCCTATTCTTCTTCATTTTCATCATAATTCATTCATAACATTGTTTGTATAATAGTTTGTAACATTTCTATGTTGGTTAGTTCCTTTTAATTATTCATTTAAGTAATCGTTTTATTTATCATCATTATCTTCTTGTTAGTCTTTTAATCATTATCTCATTTTATTTGTTATACACTTTATATTAATTTGATTGTTCATGATGTTGTCTAGTCTTCGTCTGTTCCCATAATTATTTTATTTTCTCTCATAGTTGGTTTAATATATATTATTTAGGTTCACATAATTCTTCTTCTCTGGTTTGCTTCATTTGGTTATCTATAACATCCGTCCTTCTTCTCCAATGGTTGATGGTTACTTGTTTTAACCGTGGTCGATTATTCTTGTCGCTCGGTTTCCTCGGATTATTATGGTGTCCAGATTGATTTCTGTACTGGTGAAGTATTTACTCATCATACGGCTCTTCCACTTGGCTGCTACGAAATCCTCATTCAGGTCACGGTCTTCCGGCCTTGTTTGAACTACTTCCATCATTGTTAATTCTTTTTTCACTCTCTGATGTGGTAATTTTTCTATCATCCATGGTCGATGGGTCTCCTTCATTCTTTTATGGGTTCCATTTATTCTTTGGCAGGATTCTTTCCTGCGTTTTTTGTTGTCTTCTATGAACATTTCCATGGTCTTCTTTACTGGTTTTTCCATCTTGTCTCTTAGTCGTATGAATTGTTCCCTCATGATCTCCGTTAGTATTCCGTGCTCCTCGGTGAGTTTTGGTTTTTTCGCCCCTGCCAATTCTTCCGGGAAGTCACTTGATGTTTGTTTAGCATTTCGAAATTGACTTACTTCTCTTGGTTCAGTAATTGGTATATTGTGCATCTTAACTAATCCACTTTTGATCATCTCCAATCCTTCTTGTGATGTAGTTTTTCTATTTTCTTTATTTTATAAATTACTCGGTTTTTTACACCTTTAGTGTTGCTTTCTATGTGTTTATTATTGTCATTGTTTCTGTTATGTTTATTTTCAGATAACAATTTACTTGTGTTTTCTTCGTCTGTTGTTTGTTGACCATTATTTTCAGAAGCCCTCTCTAGCGTTGTATCCCATTGTTTGAATCCACTGTCCATCGTTTTCTTGAGTAGAGTTAATTTTTCATGGGTTCCTTGGTCTGCTTCCTTCACCATTTGGGGGAATTGTTCCCTCATAAACTTTATCATTAAGTCCAAGAGTTTTTCATTTTCCGTTTGTGCGGTTCTGTCAGGTGGGTTTTCGATGATATTACCTCCTGTAACCTCCGCTTCAGTGGCGTTCGTATTATTGGTTTCTTTTAATTTTTTATTTAATGGTTCTGTGTTTTTACTGATATTTTCTATGATTATTAATGGTTTATTATCATTTATCATTTCTTCGGTGTCTTGATTATTCACTTCCGTTATATCATTATTATTATTTATTTTCTTGTGGGGGGTTTCCATGTTTTTATTCACGGTTTCACTGTGTTCATTTGAAAGTTTACATGATTTAATATTATCATTTTCTTTTATTGGTTCGATCACTGGTTTATTATTCATTATTTCTTCCACTTTTTTATTATTATCATCTATAATCTGTTCTTGAGTATTTTTATTTAACTCTTCTTTTAGTGGTTCTGTGGAATTCTTACCATCATCCATCTTCTTATTCATCTCCATTATTGTCTCTTCTCGCACCTCATTTAATTTTTTCCTCCATTCACAAATATCTTCTCTGGATTGTTCAAACATAACCCTTAGCCATGCTCTTAACTCTGCATTTTCCATTTGTATCGGTATCTCTGGTTGTCTGATCAATTGTCTCCATTGTTCATACTCCTCCTGTGTATACTGCTCTGTCACATGTGCACATATTCCCGTTATTTCGTTTTTCATTTGTTTTTCATTATTGTACCATCTCTTCCAGTCAGCCTTAGTCATCTTCTCCACCTTGTTATCGTTAATGTCGTGGGTTGTCCCGATAGTTTCTTCTTTATCACACTTTGCGTCTAGCTTCCACATTTCATCATGAATATCTTCAAGTCCCATTTCGTCATTCGCTGTCATCCTTACCCACGCACGACTCATCTGTGCTCGTTCGTGATCAGTGGTATTTTCATAAATATATTCCATATCTCTGCTGAATTTTTTTAATTATGCTGTCATCCATTCTGCATAGCTTAATGGTCTGTCTGGTTCTGGCATCTTCTTGTAGCATTGCTCTTCTTGGTACGGTGGTTTAACTGTAATTGCCGGGCTAAATTAGGATAAGTTGAATGAAATATAATATTCTCCTGTCTATTTAAAGCCACACTAGTTGGTCTACAATTTGTAATAAACTTATTCTCTACGTACTTTTACTTTGTTTTGTTAATAAAGGTCACTTGTCACACGTTGTTCACTCTGAGTTTAAATTAACACTGGTTCGTTAAATATTTTTGTTAATTAATAATTAATTATTTAATTGGTTCAAATTAATTATCTTGTTTAAATAATTATTGTGTATACCTTTTGAGTAATTATTTGGTTGTAATCCCAGTATGTTCTGAATGTAAACAGTTTTGAAGACCTCTGGACAGCGACGTAGCCAGGATTTTATTTCGGGGGGGGCTGAAAATCGGTGAGGGCACGCCACTAATCCAAAGCTGTGCATGCAGTGGAAAAGCGGGGCATGGAGGGGGAGCGAAATATTAAAGTTCCAGTTTGCTTTGAATTTTTTTTATTTATTGGTGACATATTAAAAAGTGAAGAAAGTTGTTTACAAATACTCACTTACAAAAGTTTAAACCTTCTTGCCCTTCCTGACGAGGCAAACATGTTGACGATGTCTTCGTTGGACATCCCTATGACGATGTCCCGGTGCACCGACATCAAGGCTAGTCCAGTAAGCCTGGTTTCGCCCATTGTGTTTCTCAGATAGTTTTTAAGGATTTTCAGCTTAGAAAAACTCCTTTCGACAGAGGCTGTCGACACAGGTATGACCGCAAAGATGGTGAAGAGAGTGTACATGTTCGGGAAAAGTTCTTTATCACACTGTGCCAAGGCGTCGATAGCTGTTTTAGGTTTTCCTGTATCGTTTTTCCATCTCTCCCTCCACAAAATTCATTCCCCTGAATGAGCTTCGGTAAAGCCACTGTGTAGATCGTCCTTGTAGAATTTGAAGGACGGCTTTAGTTTGTCGAAATCTACGTCACAATGCGATGAGATCAGATACTGTAGAGAAGCGATGATTGTATATGTATTATTATATTAGCTTCGTGTGCTAAAAATCTTTCACTAAGTCCACTTATGAGGTCGTCGATGCACGGGATGAAGATTGAGATGCAAAAGTAATCTTCGGGATTGGCAGCCGGTGGATTTTGCATATTTATTTGCGCAGTTGCTATTCGTGGCATCGTAAGTTCCAACTGAAGTAAGTTGGCGAGCTCCTTTGCTTCTTCAAAAAGTTTCTTGAATTCTGAGTCAGCATTATGTCTTAGATCTTCCACAACGGCTTTCACTTTTCTGACATGGTCCAGAGCACTACATAAATCAATGTCTTTTTTCTGGAGGTATTGGGACAGACTATATGTGATGCCCAGGAGCTTAGAAGAAACAACTAGAGACACTAAAAAGGAACTAGAACTAATACTATTAAGAACTAATGACGACCTCTTATTGTGCTCATTGGGTAGATAGGCCATTTTCTCCAAGGTCGATACAATGGGCTCCAGCATCTCCTTAAAGAGAAGAACCGCTTCATGTCGCTCACATCACCTCGTCTCACAGAGAGTTTTGATTCTATGGTGATCACTGCTGGGTGACAGTTCTTTAATCTTCTCCTCCAAGATTGCTGTGCGTTTGGCACTGGCTCTGAAGAATGACCATGTTTCTGTAATCAATCCCATCGTGTTTCTTACGTTTTGAACTTTGAACGAGTCAGATAAACACAGATTTAAACAATGGGACACACAGTGGGTGTATAAAGCTTTGGGATACTTTCTTTTTAGCACAGCTTGTATTCCACGAAACTGTCCACTCATCGCTGAAGCTCCGTCATACGTTCTCTAGATCCAACCCAAGTGTAGTGAGTTTTTCTTCGATCACTCTAGCTAACCCTTCCCCAGTCACATCAGACACAGGCACAAATGTTAAAAAGTCTTCCATTAAAACAGGTCCATTTTCACTCTCTGATACGTATCTAGCACACAGCGAAAACTGTTCTATCTGTGAGATGTCAGTTGTCTCATCTGCCAGAATCGTGAAATATTTACTCTGACTTATTCTTTTGATTATGTCCTTTCGAATCAAAGACCCAATAGACTCTATCAATTCATTTTGTATCTCTGGGCTGACATACATAGCATTTAGAGGGCTATGTAAAATATGATCTTTCAGGACGGTATCTCCAGCGTTCGCTCGAAATCGAATAAGGCTTCTGAAATTACCATCATTCTCCACTGGTGAAGAGAGAGAAATTCTGCCACTGTCTCTTCGACCTCTTAACGGAATGTTTTGCATCCCACACAACTTGACTGTCTCTATGATGCAATTCAGTCTCAACTTGTTTTCCTGGTCCTCTTTCTTTCTCACTGTGTCAATCAGAGCTATGACACTTTCCTGGCGTTTTCCTTCTAAAGCTTTTACATGACTTTGAACTAAAGCGGCATTTTTACGATACGTGTGTGACTCGTGATTTTTAAAGGATGCAACAGATTTCTTTACATTATAGAAACTTCTTGTCACGAATGCTTGGGGCTTCTCGTGGGATCCCTTCCCAACTTCTTTGGTGTTTAAAAAAAGTACACAAGTAGCTCAGTAAAGTCCACTTTCTTTTTTGAGTATGCTAACCACTTTCGCTGAAAGTGACGTGTAAATTTTTTTGCAGCCTGTGAGGGGAAAATGAAATCCTCATCGGGAGTCCATAAAAAGTTTAGTTTTTCAACTTTTTCAAAATTATTCAGCTTCGTTCCAAGTCCGACCAAGTCCGCAATGTCGATGTTGGAGTCTGAGTGTACTGGGTCTCCAATTGCTTCGACACCCTCAGCTTCATTGCTGAATTCAGTCCTCCCAGGTTCAGCTAAAATTAAAAATAATTTTATTAGCATATTGAAAGACGTGGAAAGGTTAATTCAAGCAGTTTACAAAAACATATGACTCTCAGCTTCGAGCTAAGTATAGCTCATAAGCAACCACTCCCTAATCTTATTCCTGAAATCAGCTATTCAGCTATGATAAAAAGTGAAATGACTTCAGTAATGAGGATAGAATTCCTGCCTGAAATGTGCAATCTGCTCCAAACGTATGCAAGTTACTAAATACTTCCATCGAAATAACTTCCAAGTTTGTAGAGTACAGCAAAATAGCTGATGGGACAAAAAATTGTGGTTCCACTCTCATTAACATTTATGGTAGGATTATATTAATGATTACTACCTAGGAGGGCGTAGTTACTATTTTTTCAATTCAAAAATATACGAAATAAAAGGGTTTCCAAGGCCTCAGAGGCCCCAGTCATGCATCCTAGGGTTAAAGAAGAATTAGTTTTTGTATTGTACTTACTTGAGTAACTAACACCTTCATCACTTGTTTGCTCGTTTGCTACATCGGTAGTAGGCCTATGTCCATTCCCCTTCTTTCTTCCGTTTAGGCGAAGACGTGAAGTAAGAGAGTCTCTTTATCATTCGATAAAGAAAAAAAACTAGTCATGTGTAATATCTGCATGCATTCAATGTTTGTTGTTCACGCTGCCGCTTAAATTTACTTAAATAAGCTTGAACTAAGCTTAACTTAATTAAGCTTATTAATATAGTTAAATTATGCAGATTCAAATAGCCCCGCGAAGAATAATTCACATAATCCCACATGTTCTAAATTCATTGAAAGCAAATAGTACAGGTAATATCCAACAGATGTCGCTAGTTGTCATGTTGACTGTCGTGGGAGCTTCTACACCTTTCAAGGCAAACAGATTTTAGGTTAATTCTGAATGATTATAGTGAGTAAGTTAAGCCCTTATAATCTAACGATTGAATATTACATACTGACTATTTTTGAACAAGACACACTTACCTCGACTACTTCTAGATGGATGTATGATAGCTGAAAGGTAGATAACAAAGAAAATTCTTCTGGTTCTGTGTGTACGGCTTCTCAAGACACAATCTGACACAGAATGGCAGCTGAGATATGCACACAGAGTGCGCAGCAGGCAGCAGACGGTTTTCTTATTTAGATTCAAATAGCCCCTTGATTCAATAAGCCCCACCTTACTTTAGGCTACACAATGTGTAACTCCAAACGTGAAACGATCGACCTGCCAGTATGAAATTTTAGCGTGCAAAATTTTCAATTTCGGGGGGCTGCAGCCCCTTCAGACCCCCCCCCCTGGCTACGTCAGTGCCTCTGGAGTTCGTTAGCACTCCCGTTGAATTATATCGCCTGTGAATGTTAGAGTATAGTTAGGCAAAGTTATGTATATAATTCAAACCTTCACGTACCTTTGATGTTGTACTAGACGTTCAGTCGGTCTCAGTTGATTAATAAACTGTCAAGTTTTTCTATAAAACAGTATAATAGTGCTGTTAGTGTTCAAGTGAGCACTTATGAATTTTACTTGGGCACCATATGTAATTTCGTGAGAAATATTCTATAAAAAGAATTCTTTTGATTAATCGAATAATTAATTTTAATTTATTATAAGTTAATAATTGATTGAGTGGTTGAATCAATATTAGGAATTAATTTCCTTTTTTATCTGTTTAATAGATTTTAATTGTTGGTGGTTCAATTGTCTGAATTGTAGCTAACTTTACTGAATGCTTGCCTTGAAATTGCAATTCATTGACTATTAAAAAAGATGTAATTACTTATTTAAATAATTGCTGACACTATTTGTTAATTCACAACTCATTGGTTTATTGTTCACTCTGTACTTGGTTTAGTTAAATACATTCAGGATATGATTAGATAAAACTTCCGGGCTGAGAGGCCGTGGTCGATTGCTTGATGTATTGGAGCTATACGTTTCGGCCGCACCACCGGTGGCCATCTTCAGTAGCTAAATTGTGTTCGAATAGATGACACGCCGAACACGTCCCCAATGAACTGGGAACAAGCAACAGTGAGTTACGGCTACGATGCCTCTATTTATAGCTTTTTGGCCGCTTAAGGTGTATCACGCGGACCAATGAGAAGCCAGCTCGTCATTCTTGATTCTTATTGGCCATGGAAAATAAACCATGCCAGACACTATTTAAGGAGATGCTTTCCCCTCGGCAGTTCATAGCGACGGACGCATTCTTATGAATATGGATGGACTCCAGATGCAGGCGAGTGAAGTAACCCCGGACAGAAGACAACACGCGGGCTTCATCAAACTTCACCCGGTGATCGTCGTGGGAAAGAGCGTGTTCAGCAACTACGGACTTTTCCGGCTGGCCCAGGCGGCAGTATCTCCGATGTTCAGAGAGGCGCGTCCGGACACTACGCTTCGTGGTGCCTATGTAGACCTGGCCACACGTACAAGGAATACTGTACACCCCGCACAACGAGAGTGGATCCCTGGCATCTTTCACCGGTCGCAGGAACTGTTGGATCTTTTTGGTTGGCTTGAAGATCGTCCTGACGCCCCGCTTACTCAGCAATCTGCCGATGCGGTCAGTCACGCCACGGATGTAGGGCAAGACAGCAGAGCCAACAACCTCAGGCGACACCGACTCGTCCGGCCTACCAGATCTTCTCGGCCGGGCAGCTCTCCTAACCTCCGCAGCAGAATAGCCGTTGGACTGCAGTGCTTCCTCGAGATCCCGAAACTCATCTTCGAGATACTGGGGCTCACAGATTCTTTTTGCCCGGTCTACCAGAGTCTTCAGCACCGCTCTCTTCTGCCTAGGTTGATGATTGGAGGACTTGTGAAGATATCTGTCGGTGTGCGTCGGCTTCCTATAAACTTTGTGTCCCAAGCTGCCATCGGTCCTTTTCAGGACCAACACATCCAGAAAAGCGAATTGTTGACCACTCTCGCGCTCCATCGTAAACTGTATGCGCGGGTGCACAGCGTTCAGATGTCCAAGGAAGCGTTCCAACTCCTCATCCCCATGGCTCCAGACCACGAAAGTGTCGTCCACATACCGCAACCAACACTTCGGCTTGAGAGGCGCAGATGAAATTGCCAACTCTTCAAATTTCTCCATATAGAAGTTTGCAACCACAGGGCTGAGAGGACTTCCCATCGCGACGCCATCCAACTGTTCATAGAAGCCGCCATTCCACTGAAAGTAGGTCGTTGTTAGGACCTGCCGGAACAAAGCAGTGATGTCCGCCGAGAACAGGTCACCCAAATACCCCAAGACCTCCTGAACAGGAACCATGGTGAAAAGAGAGACCACATCAAAACTCACGAGAACATCGCCAGGCTCCAGCACCAATTCCCGGATCCTCCGGAGGAAATCAGAAGAGTCCCGGACGAAAGAATCCGTCTGCCCGATGTGCGGCTTGAGCAATCCAGTAAGGTGCTTTGCCAAGTTGTAAGTAGGCGAGCCAATAGCACTGACGATGGGCCGCAGCGGAACGTCTTCCTTATGTATCTTCGGTAACCCATAGAGACGAGGGGGACGAATAACCCATCTCCGAACACCGGACGGCCGTCTTCACATCAGGCGCTAGAGAAGATTGCTTAACCAAAGAATCCGTTTTTCTTAGAACAGTTGTAGTCGGATCTTTGTTCAGCCTCCGATAAGTGGCCGGATCTAATAAACCTTCAATCTTCCGCTGGTAGTCTTCGGTGTTCAAGACCACAGTGGCGCTCCCCTTATCCGCAGGCACAATGACAATGGAGTCATCCCCTTTCAATTCCCTCAAGGCTCGCAACTCCGCCGACAGAAGATTACATTTTGGCGGAGCGGCCCTTCTAAGGGCCCTGGAAGCTTCCAATCGGATTTCATCTGCCTGGTCTCGGGGTAGTCCTCGGATGCCTGCCTCCACGCTCGCAACTATTTCCTCTACAGGTACTGTCTTCGGGGTGACTGCAAACTTCTCACCTTTGGCCAACACCGAGGTCTCATGTGGTGTTAGTTGACGGTTCGATAAATTCACAACCATCCTGTCATGATCTAGTACTCTTCCCCCGATGTTCTGGGAACCAAACCGCTCGAATTTGTCACGCTGTCTCTGGCTGGTACTGGCATAACACGACTCGAAGGCATTATATGTAAGCCCATCCAACATCTCCCAATCATGTTGTTGGAGGGAACTGCTGAGATGTAAATGCACCTTAAACAGTTCTTGATCATTGAGCGCCAGTTCTTTCCTCGTGTAGTGTATGCGCTCACGCAGCATGACATTTTCCATTCTCCTGTATATCCTATTGGCCTGTGGAGTGTTAAAAATATGTCTCTGTCGTAGGAACCTAGGTACGGTTCCCAAGTCTCTACATCGAAGTAAAAAGGCCAAGGAACACAGCAGACTGGCTTTCTTCTTCCGTAGCGTCTCCAGCTTTTTAATTTTCTTTAAAACCTCCTCCCCGTAGAGGTTCTTAACCTTAGTACGTAGGCTTTCACGGCCGGTGTCAATATGATTAGATAAAACTTCCGGGCTGAGAGGCCGTGGTCGATTGCTTGATGTATTGGAGCTATACGTTTTGGCCGCACCGCCGGTGGCCATCTTCAGTAGCTAAATTCTGTTCGAATAGATGACACGCCGAACATGTCCCCAATGAACTGGGAACAAGCAACAAGCAACAAGTTTGATGAAGCCTGCGTGTTGTCTTCTGTCCGGGGTTACTTCACTCGCCTGCATCTGGAATCCATCCATATTCATAAGAATGCGTCCGTCGCTATGAACCGCCGAGGGGAAAGCATCTCCTTAAATAGTGTCTGGCATGGTTTATTTTCCATGGCCAATCAGAATCAAGAATGACGAGCTGGCTTCTCATTGGTCCGCGTGATACACCTTAAGCGGCCAAAAAGCTATAAATAGAGGCATCGTAGGTTGCTTGTTCCCAGTTCATTGGGGATGTGTTCGGCGTGTCATCTATTCGAACACAATTTAGCTACTGAAGATGGCCACCGGTGGTGCGGCCGAAACATATGGCTCCAATACATCAAGCAATCGACCACGGCCTCTCAGCCCGGAAGTTTTATCTAATCATATTGACACCGGCCGTGAAAGCCTACGTACTAACATTCAGGATAACACAACACACGGATTACAAATCATCCGGCTTTCAATTTTCTTAACTCAGTCTATTGGCTATGACGACTCTAACCCTAATCGAACGATTATTTATAAATATTGCCTATCTCAAGCGTGACTTCTTTTAATTTACAGAATAAAACGCCGCTGCTCCACTTTACAATGCTATTACAAAATACTAGATTATTAGGTTAGACACCTTTAGTTATTGAAAGTAATTAACAAAAAGTTCGTTTAATCTGGACAAATGTTAGGTTATTTAGGATAACGTTATTACATGAAATCTTATATTGGAATATTATAATTCCTCTAAATAAATTTAAAACAGTGTTTAGTACTTATTGTATTATTGTTTCTTGCATCAGTATACAGGTGTATTATATTATACTGCTAACAGCTTAGTCGTAAACAATGTAAATACATGCACAGTACTCCCTGATTAATAATCTCAATGATTATTTATTAACACTCCTCACGATCTGGTACACTGATCATGGTTACACTTCACTTAATTTCGCACATGAACGATTTTATTTTCTTCTTGAATGACTATTTAAATGGTTATGTATGATACTTAACCTCGTTCTCTAACATGCACTTCTAGTAAAAGTATCACTACTGTTATCGATGCACTGTTATTTAATTACACTTCTTACTTCTGGTTGATTATAAAATTTTGATGAGAATTCGGCCTGGATTAGTTGTTGTTGATTGAGTGGAAAGAGACAAAATGCTTCTTTGTTTACAATTGCGATCGTATATATACTTTCTTAGAAGGCCGCTAGGTAGTGTTGGCGGGTTTCTAAAGTCGTTCGCGATTGGTAGAAAATGATGTTATAAACTTCCATATTTAGCTATTCCTACTTCAATAGGTCTTTCTTATTTCTTATTCTTATAACATCACTCAAGTAGTGGTGCTTTACATTCTTTTTGTCATTATCATTATTTTACTTCCCTATGCTTATTAGGGTCTCTACCTGATTCTTACTTTTATGACTTAATTGTGTCATTTCTGGTTTCTTATCATTCCTTTACAATGTTTTGTTCCTTGACTAATATTACTTTTCTTTACATATTTTATCTACTTCTAATGTTACCTGAATACATTCAGTGATTACATTTATTGTTATCTTTAATTTATTATAACATATATTATTGGTTTCCTTATTATCTTTTATTGTTTATGACTAATCATAGTATCGTTCTTTATATTTGTCCTTTTAAATCAGTACTTTGATATGGGTCAGCTAATGTGCTGTTTCTATTTATAATACATGATACAAATATCATTTGTGACATCTTTTATCTTACTTATTTTATTTGACTTTATTCATCGAAAGTTTTATTAAGCTCACTTAACAGTTTATGTGGGAAACTTGTCTTGTCAATTCGTCTTTGTCATTCTGTTTGTTTATGTTGTAGTGTCTTATTATGCAGACAGTGGATTTACCACTGTTTACTTGAATTTCTTCTCTCCTTTCATTCTTTAATGGTTCATAATATTTACTGTTACATTCTTCCTGGTTACTCATTTATAGTTATTTTAGTATCATTCACCCTTCTGGTGTTCATTATTATTATGGAACGTTTTGTGACATTACAATGTTCCATAAGCAAATGAAAGTATGGTGATGGCGAAAAAAATTGTAATCAAGATAAGGGCTGATTCTGATTGTACTACCCTCAAAACATGAAGAAAAGTCATTTTTCGAAAAGTGTCTGTATGTGTGTCTGTGTCTGTGTGTAGAATTTTGTCTATGGCAAATGATAACAGCCGCAAATTCAAACAGAATCAAATAATTTTTTGCATACATCCCTCAATTGTAGATGACTCAAGGTCTATTGATTTTGGTGAAGATCGGTTAAGGGGAAGGGGTAGTGTACCTGCAACATTTTATGTTTAAAAAGGGTAATTTTTTCTATGACGAACGATAACTGCCGCACATTCAAACAGAATCAAATACCTTTTTGCATACGTCCCTGAATTGTAGAGGACTCAAGGCATATTGATTTTGATGAAGATCGGTTAAGAGAAAGGGGTAGTTTACCTGCAACATTTTATGTTTTAACAAGAATAATTACTTTCATGTTCCATATGGAAATGGAAGTATGGTGATGGCGAAAAAAATCGTGTTCCATATAAGGGCTCATTTTGATTGTACTACTCTCGAAACATGAAGAAAAGTCATTTTCCGAAAACTGTCAGTGTGTGTGCCTGTGTGTCTGTGTGTAGAATTTGTTCTATGATTTCATTTCAAAAATGATTTAAATATAAATCTTAGAACATGGAAGTCATGTATGGTTCTCCATACCGATATTTCTTTTAATGTTTTAATTGTGCTTTTGATCATCTGGAAAGCTTCACCTAAAGTCCTTTCTTCATGCTGCAGTTACTTACTTCGAACATGAGTTAGGGTCAATATGTCATGAAAAACAAGAAGATGTACAATACTTGGTGATGTTATTGTGTTCAAAATTCCAACAGCTTCTATTATGTGTGTGTCTTGAGACTGTTCAGTCTCAAAACACAAAGCTTTAGTGGCAGTATCATGTCTGATAAGCTGTTGACAGTTTATGTATCCATCTTGTTGCTCTTTGAGCAGTAATTTAAAAAGACTTCTGTACCTAAAACTTTTTTGTAATTTTTTTAAGAATATTTTGTATGAAAGTCTTGAAAAATGCACATATAATGCCTAAAGGCCATTAAAGAGTAGATTGGCACCCTCTATAATTCTGCATACATCTGTAACCACAGGCTATCTTGAGAGCATAACAATTAAAGTACACTGCTTTTGGGTATGTTGGTCTTATTTTATCCTGTAGGCCTGCATGTTTTTCAGAAATTACAGATGCTCCATCATAAATTTGAGCTATCATAGGCAATGTGCTTAATTCTAATTGTTGGAGGATGCCTATGAAAAAACTTGCACGTTCTTCTCCATAGTGGTCACTGCAATCTTTAAATAGTATAATCTAATCATGACGAGTCAGTTTATCATCCACATAACAGATACATAAGGAGAACTGTTGCTCTTTGTCACATCCTGCTTTATCAGTCACTATGGTGAAAACCCCACATGACTTGGCTCCCTCAATAATTTTCTCTGTTAACATTGTAGAAATAATCACTAATATCAGGGTGACCTAGCTTCGCTCGGTTTTCACACTTCTGATGATGATACCCAATTATTGGTATCGAAAAGTACTTAAATAATAAAAAACATTTAATCTTTGTAATTGTAATTATTAAAATATATATATATTATATTATATATATTATACAAAGAAAATGTGTAACACTTAACACTTACCTCAGAGAATGCAAAAAACACAACAGCGTATAGAGAACACTTAATAGTTTAGATTATGTATATACCTCAGAGAATGCAAAAAACACAACAGCGTATAGAGAACACTTAACAGTTTAGATTATGTACAAAAATCGTTGCGCAGAAACCCACAATTGTATGTCTCAACTCTTAGTTTGTTTATTTACAGTCATAGCAACATCTGTTTATATTATTTATAAACATCGATACTGCACCGTTTAGGCCGCAGGTTAAAGACCTATAAAGACCCTACGGTATTGTAAGAGCCGTTTCCGAGAAAAAAAGGACATACATACATACAAAGATTGCTCGCTTAATAGTATAAGATTATCTTGTTATGTATAGTTTTACTACAAAAACTTACTGTCAGTTTTTCCAATCATTCTTGAAACAAATCATCATGCTTGGCAAAAAATTGACAAAGTTCAAGAAAGTTTACTCTGTTATCTGAATCTATTTTCTCATCATGACCTCTAAGGGCCAAACCCTGAATATGAGAAAAGTGATGATGTCAATTATTTTATTCAAGTAATACGCATTTTTTCAAGTTCTTGTTTGTAGGCAGTAGATAGTGGCACCATACAACTATCTGTCTCTTTGGTTTGTTTGCTCATGCGGTACTCCTCCAAACAAATTAAATGACATACATTTTTCATGTTTTTCAAGTTTTTCTTTCATTTTTCCAGTTTAAAACCAGTTTTTGTAAAAACCTCTTCAGAAGAAGATACATTGGTTTCAAAATTTTTGGCAAACTTAGCAAGACACCATTTTTTTTTTAACACTGTACTCTATCCATTCGTACATGCCATAATAGGGCACGTAAAATGACCGATTCTTTTACCAAACATAGTTAACAGGTAACAATCCAGCTTAGGACTGACTGGCACAGATTCAAGAACACCGGTATCCAAATCAACACTGAAACAGGTCGATTTTTATTAGGACTAAGCCTACCTTGATATGATGATGTACTTGGTAGGCATATGTTATTAACAACATTAAATAATGAAATAGTTAATGGTGACCACTTAGAACCATCTCTAGGTTCATCAAATTCACTTTCATTCTTTGACAGATTTTTTTAAAAATCGGTCATTCACTCAATTATAGAGCACAAGTCAACATTAACATTATAACAAAATTTACTTTACATTAATGAGACAAGCTGTTATATGTGTGAATAAATGTACAGTTAGATGGTTATTAAATATAATAAAAAGATTTATTAAACAGCTATAATAATGAGCACATCGTGAGCGTGTTGCTCTTATGGAGATCGCCCTGTGACTGACTCACATGCATCGCTACACATCTGTCATGGTGGCGTATCCCCACTCTTATAACTTATGAATGTTATGGTACTACTCACAACATCTCCCCTTTTCTAGTTTTTCAAAATTAAATTACAATATTATTACATAACATTTATTAAACATACATAACCTTTTAGGTACTCTGGTTTCTTTATCGTATGACCTGATCTAGTCGTAATTACCGGAGCATCATTCGCAGTCACATTAACAATAGGATTATTATTACAGATATTATTTGCATGATTCACATTATTATTTACAGTATTTGTATTGTTCGAAACTCTTCTCTGCGTGGGCTCTTCAAATGGTATATCTAAACCATATTGGATTTCATTAAATTGTGTAGCTTTGGATAGATCTTTTCGATTACGTGCTACAATAGTATTTTGCTCTGTTTTTAGTTTATAAGATCTAGGATTTTGATGTTTTTCAATAATAATACCACTTTGATGAGGTAAGGTTTCCTTTCCTTCATCATGAATTTTAACTTTATCTCCCACATTAAATTCTGTAAGAGCTTTCGAACCTTTATTATAATAGAACTTTTGTTTATTTATCTCAAAATATGTTAAAACTGGAGGTTTACATAACGCCTCTTTAAGCTTTAAAAATGACGTTTGCTGTGCAGTACCCCACACAAATGGCACATCTTTCTTTGTTAATTGTCTTAAACTACTAGTTAATTGTGCAGCATTTGGTATAAACTTTGATACATAATTTATTGTTCCTAAGAATGTTAGTAATTCTCTTTTATTTTTTGGTATTTGCATTTTTTCAATTGCCTCAACTTTTTCTGTATCAATTTCAATTCCATCTGCGGAAAGTATATGACCTAAATATTTAACTTTCGTTACAATAAAAGCACTTTTATCTGCATTAAATTTAATACCATATTCTCTGGCTCTTTTAAAAACTTTATCCATAATTTTTAATAATTGGTCTTTAGTCTCTGCCCAAATTAACATATCATCGGCATATATGCCTACATTTTCAATATCTTCAAAAATGTGATTAAAAACTCTATAAAATACCTCAGGACTAGAGCTTATACCGTAAGGCATTCTGTTAAAATAATATCTCCCAAATGGAGTATTAAAAGTAGTTAACTCTTTACTATCTTCTGACAATTCAACTTGCTTTATTTGCATCCAACTTTGTAAAATATTTTGCCTTTTTTACCTTTGCTGCAATTTCACCAATTGTTGGAAGCTGAATATGTTCTCTTTTTATGCAAGAATTTAAATATTGTGGGTCCAAACAAATTCTTATTGACCCATCTGTTTTTATATATTTTATGCACTTTAGTTCTTCAAAGCCGCAGCGCCATGCTATATGTGTGAATAAATGTACAGTTAGATGGTTATTAAATATAATAAAATAATTTATTAAACAGCTATAATAATGAGTACATCGTGAGCGTGTTGCTTTTATGGAGATCGCCCTGTGACTGACTCACATGCCTCGCTATACATCTGTCATGGTGGCGTTTCCCCACTCTTATAACTTATGAATCTTATGATACTACTCACAACACAAGCATTTCACAATCACAACCAAGTACTTAATATTTTAACATGTAAACAAACTACACTCCAATCACTAACCTGCTAACCTCAAAACAAACTGACTCAAAGCATAAACGCAACATTTGTCTGCAACCCAACCATAGCACTATAGTGTCACCTAGTGGTAAATTGAAGAGTCAGTAATGCTGCACTGTGCCACTACCACCATACCGTGCGAGAAAGGGCAGGAATCCCACGGGAAGCTAAGCATCAGACAGGCCTACACCGCCCTGCGCCTCATTGGGTGCCGCCGGCTGCACAGCCTACACAAACCTTTTAAACAAGTGCTCTTCTGTGCGTTTCTGAAAGTGATTGCAACTTTTCATTAGCACAGTAGAAATCTATTGCCTTTTTATCAATTTAAAACATATAATTTACTTCATTACATTTGAAATTTTACCATAACATTTATTGAATAATACTTGACAATTTGAATAATAATTTATATGATTTGGATAAAAGAAATGGTGTCTGAAGAGTGGAGGAACACTGAAATAATATGCCCAATTTATAGGAAGGGAAATAAACTGGATTGTAACAATTATAGAGCCATAACGTTACTCAGAGCACTGCATACAAAGTACTGACCTTGATAATTAATGAAAGGCTTAAACAATGGGCTGAAAAAAGTCTAGGGGAATATCAATATGGTTTATGACCGAAAACAGGTACTTCTGATCAGTTGTTTGTTACCATGCAGAAGTATGACGATGAGGATAGCATGAAATGTGCTATGGGGATGATATAGATCTTCACATGCTGTTTGTGGACATTAGACAGGAATTTGATAGTATATGAAGGGTAAAACTTTATGAAGCTTTGGGATATGGGAATTCCTTTGAAACTTATAAAGTTAACGAAAATGGCCATGATATTCACAAAAGCCAAAATTAAGTATAAGAATATGCTGAGTGACTCATTTGCATTTAATATGGGAGTAAAGGAAGGTGATGGGTTATTGGCCACCCTCTTTATTATTGTGCTACATTATGCCATTAAAGACATAGATCAGTGAGGAACAATATTAAATAAGACAAGCCGAACATGTGCTTATGCTGACGATGTTGTGATAATAGCTAGATCAAGACAACGGCTAGTTGAGGTATACAAGGAGCTAAATCAAAAATCCGTTGGAATAGGACTAAATGTAAATATCAGCAAAACTAAATACATGCTAATTTCTACATCATAAAGGAGAAGAAATCTATATAATTATGCATAGAGAAAATCATTTGATGCAGTTAATAAGTTCAGATACCTGGGGAACCTGGGTCACATGATAGATAATGAAGGGTCCATAAACACAACAATACATGACAGAATACAAATAGGAAGTAAGGCATATTATACTAAGAGTAGGCTACTGAGAAGCAGACTCATTAGTCGTAACACAAAAATAAATATATATAAGACACCTAACAGACCAGTTGTTACTTACGAAGGCGAGACATTGACATTAAAAAAAAGGAACAAGAAACACTAAGAAGGTTTGAAAGAAAGATTGTAAGATGTTTTAATGACCCGGTTAAAGAAGATGATAAATGGAGAATAAGAAGTAACCAGGAGATAGATAAGCTATTGAAGCTTGAGGTCACTGTAAGATTCGTAAAGGCTCAACAAATACAATGGCTACGTCACCTAGAACAGATGGATGATCAGCATAGCCCAAAGAAAATCCTAAGGGCACAAGTCTATAAAAGCAGAAAGAGGAGCTGACCAAGCATAAGATGGTTGGATGATGTGCTGGAAGATCTAAGAAGAATGAATGAGAGTGGTACACTGAGAGGGTAATGGATAGGAGTCATTGGAGAAGACTGCTGTTAAAAGCCAGGGGTCACATTGGGCTGTAATGCTAAAGACAATGAAGAAGAAGATTAACACACTAGTCACTTATACATAGCATTTGTAAAATCAATCCAAGAAATTGAAATTTTATTAAAAATATATTTCACTAAACCTGAAATAAGAAAAATAAAATTATATTTAAAAAAATATTAATGGTTACTCATGCTTAAATACTTTCACAAATTAAGTGTAAATACATTAGCTTACCTGCATTAATCATCTGCTAACAAATTTGTTTACTCTCCTTTACAATTCACTTCCAGAAAATAACAGAAAATTAGCCCTTGATTTAATAGATAAATGAGGGGAAAGCATGTTGATTCAATTCAAAGCACTGAAACACGTGTACATATTCAAATTGATGCATTTTAAAATACTAAATATGTTTTTATTAGGCATATAATATAATCACCTGTTATTATAAAATGCTAATAACACATTTTAATAATTTTTAGAAATAACAGCGTGCCAACCCAAACTAAATATAATAAACAGATTCACAACTTAAAATTACATCAAATTCTAGAAAAATAACTGCATTATACAGAGATGATTCGAAAAAACAACTTATTTGTCTTAGTAACTTGAAAAAAGTGAGTTAATCAAACATTCCTATAATATTCCTCACTGTCAGAAAACTAGAATTATCACTTATTTTCTGTAAAGAAGCTGTATCATGTCAAATACAGATGGAGCTTAATAGTAGCTTTATTTGTTGTCCGAATTGTTCAGTACTTTGGACCAGGATTTAAAAAAGATGTTGTCTGTTAAATCTGAAGAACATTATAATAGGTTTCATTAAACCACATGAATGCATGAAAATTTTCACACTAAAATAATAAGTTATATTAATATATTGCTGAAAAACATGCACTCAGAATAAAAAACAGTAATTTATAAATTGCCGTAAGTAGAATAAATGGCTAATTTATAATCTCTCCTCATTACATTATACTTTTCTGCTTTATTACTTTTTTTTGCTAAACAATGCAGTCAATATTCAACAATGCTGTAACAAAGAAATTTAATTGTAGAGCCACAATAACAGAAATCTGGATATACTTCACTATAACACACTCATACTTTCAGGAAAAGTAAATATTTTTATAAAGTATCTTTATATTGCTCTAAGTATTAACTTATAGTATATTTATAAATATTTTAGATATACTCAAGTAATGAAGAAGCTCTAAAATATGTTGACAAAAACATGCTACCTAAAGAATATGGAGGGATTATGCCTATGGCGGAAATGATAGGTAAGTATTAGTTATAAAGTTATATGATGTGTGTGTGTGTGTGTGTGTGTGTGTGTGTGTGTGTGTGTGTGTGTGTGTGTGTGTGTGTGTGTGTGTGTGTGTGTGTGTGTGTGTGTGTGTGTGTGTGTGTGTGTGTGTGTGTGTGTGTGTGTGTGTGTGTGTGTGTGTGTGTGTGTGTGTGTGTGTGTGTGTGTGTGTGTGTGTGCGTGCGTGTGTGATATAGAATGTATATTCTTTGTGGAGGACAGATCTAACATATGAACTGTTTTTAGGCTTGTAAAACTCTGCAAAATATAAAAATGATGCAATTTTAAATATTTAACTATATATAATAAACATACACACAAACAATTATTTTATCTACATAGGTAACAAAATTACTTGATTTATTACTAAAGTACGGTAATAAAAGTAGGTACTAACAAGATGCACTTTCTTACTGGAGATATTTTAAAGTGTTTCATTGTATTTTCATTGTTAACCATATGATCCACTGTGTGATAAAATATTTGTGCTTTGGTTGATAAGAATAAGTATAGTAGCTCAACCATCACCAAACTCAATTCTTGAGCAGACTGAATCAACAGTTGACACACAAAGTAGTTTTCTATACAGCTCCATTCCTGAATTTCTTTTCTTTTTCCAAGTGTTCTATTGTTCTATAAACACTTACAAATCCTGTTTTATCAGGTCAAACAACTGATGATTGTTAAATTCTCTAGTAAGAGTGTGAATCTGGCTGAAGATTGTGTAAATAGATAATACCAATGAAATGTTTTGTTTTTCATATCACACATGTCCTCTTTCTTTATATTGGAAAAAACGTCATTTTTATATTGTATATCTTTTTCATCTTATGTGCTTGCCAAAGAGGCTCTTTTGCATTTCTGCATTTACAGTTCTTCCATACAGGCAGAGGCGTAGCTAGAGGGGGGGCCAAGGCAGCCGCCCCGGGCGGCATAGCCAGGAGGGCTGCAAAGTGAGCATAGATTTGGAAAAATTGTTTTCGGTTTATAAAACTACAAACAACTTGTATCTTAAGAACTACAGGAATATAAGATTTTCTAAATGTAAGATTAAGAACTACAATAAGTTCCAAAGAGTTTTTGAAGTCTTTTATTCAAGGAAAATCAAACCCTGAAAGTCAAAATGTTACAATTAACAAGGAATCCACTTATGATCATAAAATGGATGTTGTTAGCGACGAAGCTGTTGATAAGTACAGTAAAGTTAATGACGTAAATACTTCAAACTGTGAAAGTGTCAACGTACAGTTACAAAAATCAGTTGGTTCTAGTACCATGGATGATGTTGCACTGTGCAGTCTTGAAATTACAGGCGATGAAGGACAAACAATATAGACCATGTTCCCGATCCTGCTCTACAAGATATGGGAGCTTGGCCAAGCGAGATATCTCAATCCTTCCGAGATATAATGGTGAATAGGGAAACATGTCAGTTGCAGA
The DNA here is from genome assembly GCA_034769895.1 of Magicicada septendecula. Taxonomy (NCBI): domain Eukaryota; kingdom Metazoa; phylum Arthropoda; class Insecta; order Hemiptera; family Cicadidae; genus Magicicada; species Magicicada septendecula. The sequence goes on from CM068367.1 coordinate 498,889,283, forward strand.
ACAAGGACAGCAAGATGAAGCTGGACTATCCTTAAACAAGTATTGGTTTGAAAAGGTAAATCACGCTTGGATGTGTTTTTCTCCAACTAAAAAATGCTTGCTCTACTTTGCTTTTGTTGCACTTTATTTCCACGAAAAAACTATAAAAGAAGCCATTTCAATAGTGAAAATGGGTTTTCGTCGTGGTGAAAGTTAAATCCCCATATTCAGGATCATGAAAATAGTCTTGTTCATCGCTCTGCATTTTTGGAATGGAAGGAATTGGAACATTCTTTAAACAAAGGGGACTTATTGATGATCTACTTCAGGAACAAATAAGTAAAGCAGTTAAGACATGAAAAGAAATCCTTGAACGGGTCATTGCCACAGTATAAACTCTTGCACAACAAAATCTGGCACTGAGAGGACATCGAGAGTCGATTACTAATGATCCAAATCCTGGAAACGTTCTGGCTTTGTTAAAATACTTGGCTAAATTTGACCCTGTCATGAGATCTCATTTTGATTCAGTCTCTCGTAAATCTGGGTGTATATCGTATCTTCCACCAACTATTAAAAATGAAGTAATAAGCCTGTAAGGAGAAAGAGTGCCCAAATATATTATTACTGGATGTAAGAAGGCAAAGAACTTCAGTATTACGTTTGACACAACACCAAATGCTCCACATGTAGAACAAATGTCTCGGATTATAAGATTTGTTGAAATTAAACGCAATTCTGTTGATATCAAGGAAGCCTTCATAGATTTTATTCCTTTAGAAGTGAAAACAGTGGAGTTGATCACAGAAGCTATTACAAGTAAACTTGAGAGAGATGGATTGAATCTTAGCGATTACAGAGAGTAGTCGTATGACAATCAAGCAACAATGGCTGGTATCCATTCAGGAGTTCAGAAGAGAATATTAGATATGAATCCACTAGCTGTGTTTGTTCCCTATGACAACCATTCACTTAACTTGGTTGGAGTTCATCCAGATCATGTAAATATTCAGGCAGTGACATTTTTGGGACAGTAGAACGTCTATTCACCTTCTTTTCCTGTTCCACTCACAGATGGAGTGTTCTTAAAGACTTCGTAAAAATTACTCTAAAAGGACATTGTGATACCAGGTGGAGTTCAAAAGCAGATGCGGTGAAAGCAATATCCAATGAAGTGATCGCTGCAATGAAGTGATCAGGATACACCGACTGAAACAATTGATACGAGGGAAGACGCAGCATTAATAATTAATGCAATAGAAAACTTTAATATTGTGACATTGCTCTTTATCTGGACAGATACTTTTTCTTCTATGGACAAAATCCAGAAAATCTTGTAGACCAAAGAAATAAGATTTATTCAAGCATTGACACTTCTGGAGATGCTAACGGACAAACTAAACGTTTGGAGGAATGAGTTGTGTGACAATGTCGTTACTAAGGCAGAGTAGGTATGTAATGAATGGTGTGTCAGTATAACAAAAAGGATAGGAAGGAAGCGCACAATGCCAGGGGAGTATGCAGACAATTTGACCCTGTTCAAATCTCTAACAGAAATTTTGAACAAACTGCCAGTTGAAATTTCAAGCTGTTTCTCTAACATAAAAGGGTTCCTCTGTAAATTTGAGGCGTACGTAAATGATGGGGATATGCATTTTAAGGAACAGCTTTCCCAAATCAATATTAAGTGCACATTGCTTGCAATACTATACCCACATGACCTAAACAGTGAAGAATTGTTCAGTGACTTGAAAGACGTCATACTTTTATTAAAAAGGGAAAAAGTTAATGGATAACAAAAATCCTTTACACCTCAGGGACTGCTACAATACATTTCTTCAATGAGATTAGAAGCCTACAAAACACTAGCAACAGGTTAAAGTTTATCTTACATTACCAGTGTCGTGTCTTCCTGTGAAAGATCATTTAGTAAGCTTAAATTGATTAAGTCGTACCTACGATCAACAATATCTCAAGACAGAGTATCAAATCTAGCAATACTTTTAATTGAAAACGATTTAATTGATTCGTCTTTTGATTATAGTGATTTAATAGCTGACTTTCCAGCAATTAAGCCCAGGAAAGTTACATTTTAAAATTTCTCGCTTTAAATATTTAGTAAAATAAAAAAAAAGTTTAGTGTTTATTAATAGAAGACAAAACCATTAACCTGTAATTGTAAGTGATTTAGTTTTTTACTTTTAATGTAGTTCTTTGTTTTAACTTTATGTTGCTTTAAGGTATTGTTTTGACGATGCGCTTTATACCTACAATGAATTTGCATGTTTATTAGAACATTTTTACATTTTAAATTTTTTATATTACTAAATTTATTTAATCTACATTTGTTACTAATAAATGAATACAAACTGAATACTGATAATATTATAATATGTAATTTCTTAATTTTGACTTAACACATATTATTAAGACATTTGCTGGACATGATTTCATACAAAACTCTACAGATTTGCATTTATTAAGTACTTTGTTCACTGAATGAGCCTTCATTTTTGCTCTTTTGTCCTCTTTTAATTGTGAAGGCAAGGTGGCCGACGATCTCCTTGGCCCAGGCGCCAAAAACCCTAGCTACGCCACTGCATACAGGTAACAGTTTTGCTAACTTTACCTTTTGCTCACCTTTATTTTTAATTACAGTAACATGTTTGCTATGTCAGTGGCCACTAAAATAATGGATGAATGCTGCTGACTATGTTTGAAAGTATAACACATGGTGCGACTGATGTTTACTATGATGATCTGGTTATATATAATTACAGCACTTCATATAAGCTTATTATGTTATGTTGTTTCTACTAACACTTGTCACTGAATCTCAAATTGCCACAATCCCTATAGCCCAGGAAAAATAGGAAGTTTTAAGGAAAAATTATATAAAAGCTAATTTTTTGTACATATGGTCCTTGAACCATACATTATACAAAACCAATAAGTCTAACACTTAAAAATGTCTAGAGATGGTTTTACAGGGGTTGAAAGGGGTGAAAAAACGATTTTTCGCATATAACTTAAAAACGAAGTATTTTATCAAAAAATGTTTCAAATTAAAGTTGTAGCTCACACAATTCCCTATAATTTGGTGGGTGTCAAATTTCTGTATATTGAAGATTGTTGGAATAGGCCACATTTGAACTGAATAGAGTATACTGAACTTTTTTGTATTTTGTGTGCATTGCAAGTGAATGATCTTTTTTTTTAAGAGGATGAATATTTACGAAAACATGAAAAAAACACATTTTTGATAAGTTGACATAATTTATTATTCCAGGTGAAATATTTGGAAAAAGTATATTTCGGTACTTACAAAATTGTAATGATAATAACAACAGTAAGAATAATATAGTAAAAGGATCGCAAAATGAAACAAAAATTTTATAAATAAAACATTGTTTGAATAAAAAAAGCAAATGCATAATTATTGAGAATTTAAAATTTGAACATTTTCACTTGACTTAATGACTAAAATGCAAAAACTTAATGATGTAAAAATACAAAAAAAATAATAATTTTGAACTGTACAAAATAATCATTAAAAAATTAATTACATAATTAATCACATATCATAAAATGTCAAAATCAGAAAGCAATCAGTTTATGAAATCAAATATGTGAATTACACAAAAGGAAGGTAGAATCAACTCAAACCATTTACAAAAACAAACACTTAAAATAAAGTAAAATTTTTATAACTGAATAAATAATTTGTTCAGAAATATCAGATGATAAATTTAAATTGAATTAAATGGAAATTATTTAAAAGTAGTTCAATAAAAAATGTTACAAAAAAATTATACACTAATTTTTTAAAATATGGTAAGATTTTCTTTTTGTAAGTCTTTTTATGATAAAAATTTAAGTCACAAAAAGTCTTCAATATCACTGTTTTCATTGACATTTGTTTCTTCAAGATCGTCAATAAGAAATTCACTTTCATTTTCATCATCAATTTTAATCTCTTCACTATCAGTAATATTAATATTATAACCTGGCGCTTCACAATTCTGACACGTTGATCCTTGGGAATTTTTACATATAACTGTGCATTGCAATCCGGATTTTAGGCAGCGACAACAAAAAGTAGAACAGTCAGTCATGCAATCACAGGAAATTAAATTCAAAATTGATTCAGGTTCTGATGTAGTCTTAATGGGCTGCAAAACATTATTTTTCCTTTCCCATCCCCATTCCTCTGGACTTTTATGGTTGCCTAACCATTTCTGAACTTGGTAGAAACTCTAAAGAAATGCTGAGCTGCAGCTTCTGAAGTTGGAGGTAACAGCTTTAGTAGATGCCTTTTTTGAGAGATTTCTGAAACATTTGAAATCTGTACTTGTCTAGTGTTTGCCATTCATCTTTCGAACCTTACAGAAGTAGAAATAATTTTTCACCAACTTTTCCTACTTCACTTTTATTTGAATTCACACTATAAAACACTGCTATAATAGTTGATTTTTATTTTCACTATTAGCTAAAAACTTTTCTTAGCCAACAGACAGGAGGGTTACTTCCGTTATGCTGAACTATGGACTGATGTTCACGTATCAACGTTGCTGTTCAGATTTTGTTGTACTGTCAGGATTATCATATCCATCAAAGACGATTACTGCAGACTTAAAAGTACGCAAAACATATTGCACGTACATATCGCATACTTCTTTATAATTACTGGATTTTTTAAAATTCCATTTCACTTTGTGCAACAAATACAACATCTATTATGTAGATGTCTGTTTTGTTCAGTAAATTTTCATCGATATTTTTAAACTCATCACATAAAGCGGCCTTGGTGGGGTTTTTTCATTCCAGTATTCCTGAAAAGAGACGTCGGATATGGTGCAATTTCAAATTTAAAATACTCTGATATATCATCACTCGGTTCTCTGCACAACAGCATTCTTTGATAGAGAATTAAAGGATCTATAGCAATACCCTTTTCATGTACCTTTATAGAGAAATTAACGGCACTTGGAGGGCTTACTCTGTTTTCACGTTTTATGACAATGTCTTATACAATTTTCCAGAAAATTTTTTCATATCTTTTTCACCAATTTCCTTAATTTGTGACCATTAATAGCATCATTTCCAATAATTCCAGTACCAAGTGATGTAATGATTTGCGTTTTTGAAAACGGATTGTGATTAGTAAGCCAATCATACAATTAATTGACATCTGAATCATTTCTTGCAATTCGAGTTTCTCTTAACTCAACATGTTGTTCAGATGTGAAAAATGTAGTGCTGCAAAAAATTTCAATTTCTTGAAAAATAGGTCGTAGGGGCCTTCGTGACCTTCACTGCTAGGGAAGGGAATTAGTGACACCTTCCTACGAAAAAAAAAGTAAAATTGTTTTTACTTTACTTTTACAATACTTAGGTCATTCGGTTTGCATTAACCTATATAGTTACTTTCTGTACTTCACTGTATTGAAGTTACTAAAAATGTGAAACACTATTTTATTTGATACTATTTTTGACGAAATTCTTCATTTGCGTCAGCAAAAAAAAAACAAATTTTTACATATTTCAATATGGGTAAAATTGCCACGAGACAATATTTTAAGTTAAATATTGACCGACTGGTTTGGACTAGTGGTTAGGGCGCTGGGTTCTAGACCAAGAGGTTCAGGGTTTGATCCCCGGTAAGGTCTGACATTTGTTCATCATTCAAATCATTCCTTTCTCATTACCTACACACAAGCTTCAGCTTATTTAGGCATCATCCTCCAAAAACATTCACATGCAATACACACAAAATACAAAAATATACAGTATACTCTAAGTTTTAAATGTGGCCTATTCCAACAATCTTCAACGTACAGGAATGTGATACCCACTAAATTATAGAATTTTATGAGCTACAACTTTTATTTGAAAATTTGTTTGATAAAATACTTCATTTTTAGGTTATATGCGAAAAATCGTTTTTTCACCCCTTTCAACCCCCTGTAAAACCACTCCTAGACACTTTTAAGTGGTAGACTCATTGGTTTTGTATAATTTATGGTTCAAGGACCATATGTACAAAAAATTAGCTTTTATCTAATTTTTTCCTTTAAAGTCAAATTTTTTGACTATTTTTCCTGGGCTACTAGACTGCTACAATAAGACTGATCACTAACAAGATTCTAATAAGCAGATAAATAGCCCAGTCAGCATGAGCTATGTATACTACAAATCGTTCATCAAATAAGTTTTATATTTCTTATCAGTAGCAAACTTGTTAATAATGCAGTAGAGATCAGAAGTTCCATTTTAAAATCTTGTTTATCCACAGAAAATTCTGATTAAAAAATACATCGGAAGTTTTAAAATTAATTCCACTAAGGTAATTAGTGTGCGCAAGTTCTTCAAATTATGGTTTTGAGACAGCCCAGACAGTCCAGTGTATGACTGATTGCCCACCATCTGAGCAGTATCCAGGAGTGTGCCCAATGTCTATCAGTGGCAACATACTGCTCTCATTATGATAACAGATTTTGAAATTAATGTTTCTATTATAAAAGCATGATAACTGATAAGCATCCCTTCTATCTTTATACTTTAAGTTCTAGTAGTGACTTTATTTTTAAATTAAAATATTCAGACAAATTAATAATCATGGACTCGGTTAAGCACCAAATAACCATGATTATCCATACTCAGTGTAATTATCATTAAAGATGTAGGAACAGTGATAATAGGTATTATTAATCAATATTATTTTAAAGTTCGTTATTATTAAAACAATGTATAAACAAAGATTCAAATTACTGTAAACTACAATTTAAATTACTATATTAATATTTTATTCTTTTTCATTACTACCTCTTTTTACTATGAACAATTCATAATAATAAAATATAAATACAAATTAACTAGTAACAGTTACAGCAAGTTTAATTGATCATTTAATAAATAACAAACAACAGAAAATGAAGAATTAATTGATCTTATATAGTGTTCTTACATTAATTATACATTCTTACAGAAATTACTAAGTTGGTTTAAGACTGAAACCATATTTGTACAGATCTATGGAAAAAAGAACTTCGAGGCTCACGGAATTTACTTCTATCTCATGATGACATCATGAAACCTCGTCTTGAATTGTTCAGTGAAGCTTCTCGAGTTGGTGCTGTATCTGCTCTCAAGAATTCATGTAATGTGCACAAACCAGACATGCTTGCTGGCAGCTTCCGTAAACTTCAAGTTGATTAATCTTCAAATCAGACTTCGATCTAATGACTTGGGTGCTGAACACACCAATAAGTACAGGGTAGCAATATATAAATGCTCTGTATATTGCAAAATCAAGTTTTTATTCAGGAGACATTATCTGAGATGTGTTAAATATCTTTTAAACAATTATACTTGAAATATCCGTCGTTATGTATATCAGCAAGCAGTAGAAAATTATTATCACTAAGTGATCTGATTTTGGAAATACACGTGTTGGATTTGATCATTTCTGACAAATTTGTTATTTAGACAATTATGTAATCTATACAATAATTTATTATTCAATTACAGTAACAAATTTGATTATAAAAACATTATTAAGAAAGAGTGACTTTAAAAAATACAAAGTGTCTTTATAATAAAGAAGGAATGTAATACACTGTTTACAATAAAAGAATATAATAGTTCCAAAGAAAAAATTAATATACCAATCAATGTTTATATACAAACATCTCTAATAGAAATGGCCTGTTAAATACTTCTTTGTGAAGTATCAGAACAGTATGGTACACATTGTACAAAAAAATCAACCAAAATATGAAACAATAAAATCAAATAAATGATTAAAATACACAAAGCTACCCAGAATAATTTTGTTTTATTAAGCAGAAACCACACACAAAAACATCTCTCAAAAATGGAATGCTATGCATATGTTTTGATCTCATCATTTCACTCACAGGCCTATCACATATTATCTTTAATATTTTTTCAATCTCCACTGCACCCAGACACAAACACACACACACACACATTCATGCATGCATGCATGAATACACACCAATCAAGTTATTTGGAAAGTATAAGTTTTTAAATAATAGTTCGATATTTATACTAAATGTATACTACTAAGGTAGGAACAATGTATTTTTATTTAGCTTAATAGACTGTAGTGTTTATATTAAACAACTATTTGATTTAAAAAATTTGTGTTTCAGCACTTACTCTAAAAACCCCTGCCTTCCTTATCTTCATGTTCAGAAGTTCAACTTGGACATAAATACAAAACAGTTACAAAACTCTCTTTTGGTGCATTATGCTGTAAAAACGTGTCCTCTAAGGATACATCCTATCCTTATATCCAAATTTCATGTTTTAACTCTGCAACTGCTTTATTACTCTTGGTAAAATGGAGTGGCGTGTTTGATCCTTTATAAGTTGGTATCAGCTTGAGCAACTTGAAAGAAAATTTTCACCAATTTGTGTTAATGGTCAGCAGCAAGTTTTCAATTATTTTGGCTTGGATTTTAAGATTTAAACAAATTTATTTTATCGGTATTTATCTAAAAGCAGATATTAAATGTAATTCTTAATTTTTGAAAACTGACTGTTATCATAATTCTCTTATTAAGGAATAAAAATAAATAAAATAGTAAAATGTTTGTGAAAAATATCTATATCCAGTAAATACAGCAGTACTGAAGAAAGATTTGCTTCCTATACAGATAACTTTTTTATTATAATTACCTCTGCTCAACAGTTCATAAAGGACCAAGGCATACAGCACAGCTTTTGTGTTTAATGGGACAGTTGCATGGCTAGTACAACACGTTGCCAGCCACTAGTTGCGGTATTCACAGCCAGATATAGATAATTTACATCACACAATTATCTGTTAGCCAGAGAAACTTAAGGTTATGGGTACCTTTGCATAGGCCTAAAGTCATCCTGACTATTTACATAATACTATGTTCTACAATAAATCTCAGCCAAAATGCTCTTCTGATTGTCTAAACAATACAATTTTGTCAGTGGCGGCTGGTAGTTGCAGTAGTTGGTTGAGTGGGTGGAGGAAGGGTTAAAAGTCATTAAACTATCGTAATCACAGTTATACAAAATTATTACTATAATTTTATAACATCAAACAACGGATAACTTTTACCTTGAACCAATATAAACACTAACCTGACACAACTTACAAATCAAGTAGGCTAAGGTGATTTCATGACACAACTAAGGATGTGCTACACCGCTACTAGTAGAGCATTGTGGAAGCTTTGCAACCACCAAGCTCACATATGGAACATAGGGTAATTGTGAAGAGTAATGCATGTCCTCCCATATGTTTGTGTAGTAAGCTCTGTCATTTACTGTTGAAGTTGCAAGTGGCCCACAACCACCAGCCTGCACGCCACAATTGAATTGTACGTGAACATTGCCACATAGAATCTAATATGCTTTCCTTTGAAACTGATGACACTTTTAACTGCTTAATGCTTTTGTATATTATTTTATTTTGGTTATTCTATATTTGTGGGTCTACATCACTGACACTATAACACCAGCCGCGACTGAATTTTGTGATAAGTAAACTCACTGGAGATTATACCGTGTTCATAATAATACCTCATTTATAAGAATGTTTTTAACTATACCCCTACGATTCACAAATGCAATATTTTATAATAAAAATAACATGTATATATAATGTTTAATAAATTATAATGTATCTATAAGTACAACTTTGGTCGACATTTACAGAGACGTTTGTTTATCCAATTTGATGATCTTTATTTAACAAATTTCACTACCTTAAAACACAGTTTTCCAAAATGTATGCAAAAAGAATTTAAATATTAAACATAACTTTATATGAACGCCCAACAATATTAATTATCAAATATGCCCACAAATCAGATTGTTTGATGGATTGAAGACTTCCTTTTCATTCTGATGACAATGAAACTCCATTTTCTCTATTTTTACATTTATTTCAGTAATTAAAAAGCTTCTTCAGAGGCTGCCGCTGGTAGCACTGTCCGTCTTGTTGTTTGTGACGGTATTGACTTTCGAAAGATCGATCTTGTGTGTGTGTGTGGGGTGTGATATGTTCAAATAATGCTTGTGATTTGAATTGTGTCTGTTCGTTTAGGATGTCATTTTTATTTGTTTTCGATATTAAATTTGCCATAATAAATTGGCGTGCCCAAAGTGGGGCCCTGATAATTAACGTGCCATAATAAATTGGCAGGCTCGATATTCAAGGTGCCATAATAAATTTGTTCAGAATTAATAAGTGTATTGTTATTAATGTTATTATATTATAACTGTAATATTGTTGTGTATTTCACAACTGGTGCTCAACAAAACTTAAAAGAGGAGAGAAATTGTTGGTATGAGATAATTTATAATAATAACAAATATAAATACATAATATTAATTAAAAAACCAATAGAGTCATGGTTTACCAATAATAATTATTTTAAAATATAAAAAAATAAAAATAATTCAACATGGCGGAACCAGGAGGTTTGAATCTAGAGGCATTTAAAAGTACGGCACTAGGCATGATGAACGAATTAATTATAAAACAAGCAGAAAAATTTAAAGAAGAATTAAAACAAAATATAAATGAATTAAAACAAGATAATGCACAATTAAAAGAAGAATTAAAGCAAGAGAATGTCAAACAAATAAAGAAAATAAATGATAAACCAAATAAACAGACGGAAAAATAAGTGAATTAAGAAAAGATAATGTACAACTAAAAGAAGAAGTAAATCAAAATATAGATAAAAACTAAATGAATTAAAACAAGAGAATGTCAAACAAACAGAAAATATAAATGATAAACTAGGCGAATTAAAACAAGAGATTGTAGATAGTACGATGCAGTTAGCAGATAAAATTATCGACACAAATACGCGCATCAATGAATTAGAGAATAGGTTTAAGAAAGCCCTGCATGAATATTGTAATAGTACTTTGTAAGCTCCCGTGTTATAATGCCACACGTTGGATGCGTCAATTTGTAAAAACCACTCGATCGTCTCGTACTGTAGGAGTGTAAAAATGTAAAAGTGTCAGAGTGTAATGTGTACTCTCGTGTCTTACCAATCCATCGTCGCTCTGCAACGTAACTTACGCTGATTGTGTCCGTCGCGAACATACGAATAACCAGGTATCGAAGTCTTTACCTGTTGTTCACTAGGGGTGTATAAATCCCGGGTGGCAAATTGTTTAATTAAAACAATTTAAAAAATGTAGGATGATCGGGCAAGTTCAGCTCAGGCGGTGTGGAGAATTCAAATTTATTCCCGCCTCGTTTTGACCTTCTTAATCAAGCCGGTAGTTCGCTGAGTTTGCTACATGAGCGCTTGCCATCAATCCTAGCTGTTCGCTAAAATGTACAAAAATTATAATACACCTTCCTAGTGAAAATAAAACACAGTGGTTACACTCAGTACTGGTTTATTAGTTGGTGATTGTTAATTATTCAGTTTAACACAGATTATATTTTGTTTTTTAATAAATTTGCACCGGCAATTAATATAAGACAATTTCTTTAGGGTTTGACAAATCGATTTTGAACGGATCAGACAGTCAATGATGGCGACTGTGTAATTTGTTTACAGATATTTTCGTTCAACGTCTTGGATTCTTGTGATTACGATAAAAGGATTATTAATGATTACAACAATAAAAATACACTACCTTACATTATTTGTACTTAATAATATAATGTGTAACTATAATTTGTTCCTGGAGTGTAGTAAAAGTGTTTCAAAAGTTCATAAACTAACAACAGGTTATTTTACTAGTTGACAAATTTTCAGTGTCTTATTTTTTTATTTAATCTTTGAAAGAAATTATATTCAGTTTATAGTGAGAGTTCAGATTACTGTGAGAAATATTTAAAGTGAGTTTAATTCTGAATTTTGGGTAATTTAATGATACTTAACACGTCAGTAGACTGGATGTACTCAGTTGTTCAGGTAAAAAGGAATTGGGCTGCAATCGTATTCGATTTTCAATTGTCTGGAGCTTCTGGTATCTTTTTCAAGTTAATCGTAGCAATTTATTAATTTCTTTTTTATTTAATTGGTCCTCGACATCAGTTAAATGTTTTCAGTCATCATCTGCTTCTTACTTGTTCATCTGTTGTAATTTTGTTTACTTTTTGACCTTTTAAATTAAAATTTTGGTCGTTCACGACTTGGCGTCTATTCTGGAAGAGCGTCACATTACGAGTAATAAGATTTAACGGAAAATTCGTAACCAACGTCTGTTGTCATGGTTACAAATTAATTCTGATTGGTTAATCTTGTCTTATAACCATTGTTATCAATTTTGAATTTTTATTCATAATTACTGTATATCTTCTGATTGCTTTCATTCTTTTGTCTTCCTTCATACGTATTAAATATTATCATTACTGTTTGTATTTCCTTTCAAATATTATTTAGACATCCCATAAGGTTGGGTTCTATAAAGTATTACTGTATTTACAATTATGTTAATATTTGTTAATTACATTTCTTTTTTATGTTATGTTCTTATTCTAACATTTTTCTTTTAAATGATTCACAAATTATCCTTGGCTAGTTACTCGCCTTGGATTTGCCAATTTCTTTGTTAATTTTTTACAATTTGTAGTTATTTGTTTTTGACAGTTAGGTATTTCATAGGCCTAAGTAGCCATTGATCATATTTACTTATTTTATACCAATTACCTCTCATTTTATCTAATGTGTTTCGATTTGTGATTATAATTGATTTGTTTATTTGTTGATGTGTTTTGGATCTGTTTTTGTACTGATTATGTGTTAACATTATTTTCTACATCATGGCTTGTCAATTATTTCCTAACTGATTTTCCAGTGTGATTATTTCTGTATTTATTTACCTTCTTATTTACTTAACTTGCCCTTGTTAACAATATGGCTATTACTTGCTATTCTTTATTACCGTACATAAAATATAACAACTAGGCCTATGGTCTGTATACTTCCTTCAGCCATATCCTATTCATAAATTTAATTGAACAATCTTTAACAGTTATTAGGTAATGTTGGTTTACAAAATTCATTTCATTCTTTACTATTTTTTGGGTGATAAACATCATCACACCTTTTAAACTTACTTAATCGATTATCCCTTATAACATGGGGTGTTTATTGATTTTGTTTTTAATTTCTTATTTCTTTAATAATCTCTACCTCCAATCCATGGTAACACTAACTGTTTACCTTACATGGGCTTTCTCCCCTGAATAACCTCGTATCCTTCATTTATATTTAATCTAAATACTATTTTTAATTACTATTATTAATACAATTCTTATATGTTCACCATTAAATCGTTTAGTGTTTATCACTGATTTACTAAGTGTTTTTACCTATCACTATTTTTCATAATACTATCATTTACAATATTTATTCATAACCTTCACTTTTAAACTATCTAGTGTTTATCACTGATTTACTCATTATTTTGGGGTTTTTACACTTTCACTTTTGGCACTTCTTAAACTTTTTATTTTAAGTGTTTATTAGTGGGTAATCCCTACCATTACTTTTTCTTTGTCACTTAGTTATTTTTTATTTTCTCACTATCTCACTATCTCTCTCTTTCTTTACAAATATTATTTATACTATTAATAAATTCATGTCTTTCTAGAGTTCTTTCTTACATATATCTCTAATTCTTGGGTTAGTGTACTTTTATTTATCGGGTTTTGTCAATTATTAATTACATTTATCATTTAGTCAATACTAATACTTATTTTGTACATTGGTTAGTTACTGGTTTCGTTTCCTTTATGATATTTGAGTGTATCATTTTCCCTTCCCTATTCTATATTATTTGTCTGTGTTTTATCATCTTGTTTCACTTTATTTCCTTTATACTTGGTTTGTTCCATTTTTATTTTCATTTTTCTTCTCCTTCATTTACATTTTGTTTCATTTTATTTTGGTTTTTATCTGGCCAATGTCTGGGGTTGGGTCAAAGTCGTTTGTTTGTCACTCTAGTCTACTCTTTTAATAATTACTTTAGTTTACCATTCTTCCTTCTTCTTTCTTAACTAAATTTTATATTTTTTCTTCATTATTTATTTATCAAAATAAATTACTTTTTAGCATTTCTTACATACTTATAGATATCATATATGATCTGGATTTGGCGATGTTATATAATTCATGTTATGTAATATATATTCATGTTAGGTTAGAGAATAAGCATGAAGAGTTACGCGTAGAATGGAGGAAAGATTTAACAGACATTCATAAACAGATAAATGACGGAGTAAATGAGCAACTAAATGTGATAAAGCATGAACAGGACAATAAAATACAGGATGTTCATGATCTGCTTCAAGCGACCACTAGTAAAACGAGTGAAATAGAATCTCGCACAATTGTAATAGATAACAAGATAGAAGAGACATCCAAGACTACGAAAGATTATTCTGGAGAGATGTCCAATATGAAGGACCAAGTGAAGAGTGAAATGGATCAACTTCGTGAGGAACTGCGGAGACGACCGGCACAGATGATGATGTATCCAACACAAATAGAGGAATGGACCAAACAAATATTCAGAGGTTTGAAAACAGGAAACCCAGTTGAATTTTTATTACATTGTGAACGGGAAATGGAGGTAATAGGTAGTGCGTAAACTGATAAAGAAAAAATTGATTTTATTAGTAAGCATTTTCAAGATTGTGCTGCACGATGGTATACTATTGTCAGAGATAATTTAACTACATATGAACAATTTAAAGAATCGTTTGAAGGCCGCTATTGGAATATTCACACACAAAGACAAGTACGAGACCAATTAGAATATGGTAAATATCAATGGTAGGTTTACCTTTGAAGAATATGTAATCCAACTTGTAGAAAGAAGAAAACATCTTATACCCACGTTTACACAACACGAATTGGTGCTGAAATTAGCACATCACTTCCACAGAGATATTAGATTAGCTATTTACACACAAGGAATTAAAACTATTGAAGATTTATTAATTTTACTCACGCAGTCCGAACACATGTTTCATACCGATTACAGAAACAAAACTAATGTCCAAGACGAGAGAAGGTATGCTGAGAACGTAGGGGGGAGAGAGTTTAGAATAGAAGAGCACAAGGGAGAGAATAAAACAGAGGGAAGTAATATGAAGGGGGCTACTCTTGGCCGAATTCGAATAAAAGATTTAACAAGCCATATACACAAAATGTACAAACAATTGGTCAGAGACCGACACTGGATATGCCGTCTACTTCAAAGAATATTTGACTGTCACGTGAAGTAAAAATGAACAGCCTATTTCCACCTGATTTGTATGCCAACATAACAGAACTGGATACAACTTGCAAGACGTGTGAACGAATGTAATTACTGCCCAACTGTTACTGTGTACATCAACAACTGTAAAGTGCAGGCATTGATCGACACAGGAAGCGAAATATCTGTTGTTAGTAAGACATGGCTACACAACAACAAACAATATTTTAAATTGGCACCCACTCTACCTGTTAATGAACTTTACATAACCACTGCTAATCATACCAGGGAACGAGTTTAGCAACAAATATTTGTGAATATAACGTGTGGGAATGTACAATATGAATTACCTATGTTAGTAGTAAATAAACTAGTCCAACACTGTATATTAGGTTTAAATTAAATAAAGGCTGTAATAAATATAGCAGATCAAACGATAACGTGCACTCTGAATAATGTCACACAAAATATTAAATTGAACGTAACCGAAAAAGATCAGTCATCAAATATAAATGAACCGGTAACTATCTCCAGACCATCAGTAACCTATGCGAATGATAAACATCGTAGTGAAGAAAACAATGGTGAACACCAAGGGGTAGAACAAATAGACACGTTAATTAAAGAGTATACAGACATATTTAGTGAAATGCCTACACAAACAAATGTATATGAACATCGCATCAAAGTCACAGATCTGTCAAAATTCGTGAGGAGGACGTACCCAATTCCAATGATGTATGAGGAGCAAGTCGAGAAAGAAATTAGAAGAATACTGGATAATGATGTCATAGAACGATCGAACAGTAACTTCTTAAACCCGTTGGTTGTGAGGAAAAAGAAGAATGATGAAATTCGACTATGTTTGGACATGAGGAATTTGAATAGCGTTGTAGAAAAGGATTTTGACTGTGCACCCACGGCAGATGAGTTGTTCACAAAGGGCAAAGAAGCTAATTATTTAACTAAACTTGATTTAACCTCTAGTTTTTGGCAGATTCCCATTAGAGAAAGCGATAGAAAATATACCGCATTTCTGTATAAAAGTAAATGCTACCAGCATAAGGTAGTACCTTTTGGTCTAAGCACAAGCCTAGCAGCCATAGTAAAATGTTTAGAAATTAAATTAGGTCCGGAAGTAGAACATATAATTAATTTACGCACGATTTTTGAGAAGTTTTGACAAGCTCGCATCTCATTATATTTAGATAAATGTGAATTTATGCGATCATCTATAAAATTTTTGGGTCATATTGTATCTGAGGAAGGTATACGACCAGATCCATGTAAAATAGGCAGTATCACCGAGTTCCCAATACCGAGAAATGTGAAAGGGTTAAGAGCATTCCTAGGTCTAATGGGATACTATAGACGATTTTCACCATTATACGCAGAAGAAATCAAACCACTATTGGAGCTTACAAAGAAGAAAGTGAAGTGGAAATGGGAACAACATCACACCAATGCAGTCAACGAGGTCAAGGCACTGTGTGTGGAAAATATTATGTTACACCATCCACAATGTGAAGGAAACTATGACATCTACCCGGACGCCAGCGACTATGCCATAGGGAGCGTACTCTATCAAGAAGATGCAAAAGGAGAACTTCGGATGATCACCTATGCAAGCAGAGTGTTCAAAGGTGCCGAGAAACATTACTGTACTTTGGAGAAGGAAATATTGGCCATTGTATATGCGTTGAAGCAATTCCGCTATTACATATATGGAACGCACTTTGAAATCCACACTGATCACCAAGCTCTATCATTCTTACTGAGGTGCAGAATCACAAATGCGAGACTGATGAGACGGATTCTGGCCATAGAAGAATATTCTTTTACCATTAAATACTGTAGAGGAATCGACAACAAGACAGCAGATACACAAAGTCGATATGTCATGGAGAAGAAGGAAGAGACTCATTTCTCCAATGATAAAGATTTCAAATTACTGCATATTCAGTATAAAGCAAACAACGAAGTAAAACAGCTACTCCAGAACTTAGCAAGAGAGCAAGATAAAGATCCAAAGCTTCAGCAATTAAAACAACAACCATCTCATGATAAGTATGCAGTTAAAAATAACATACTATTTAAGTTAATGGACCAAGACTGGAAAGTAATGTTATCACCAGAAATGTTACAACAGTTAATTATACCATGTCACGAAAGTCTAGCCCATGCGTCAGCATTAAAATGTTACTGAACTTTGAGAGAAGATTTCACCATCAATAATATGTATAGGAGGATTAAAACCGTCTTAAAAAGGTGTCATGATTGCCAGACCACTAGACATCCAAATTTACATACCTATGTATCTATGCAAAGCATCAGAGCAAAGGAGAAAGGGGAGTTGTTAGCTCTGGACTTCTTGGGTCCACTGCTACGATCAAGTCGGGATGTTAGGCACATTCTTGTATGTGTAGATGTGTTTACCAAGGCTGTCCAGTTATACGCTATTATGCGACCTACCACAAAGACTGTTCTGAAGATACTACTGCAAAAGTATGTACCCACATATGGTCACGTGAAGAAGATAATTACGGATCAAGCCAAACAATTTAGGAATAAGCTATGGTCTGAAATATTAATGCAGCAAGGAATAAAACCCATGCTCACATCAATTAGGCATCCTCAGGATAACCTTGCCGAACGTGTTAATAAAGAATTGGGCAAGTATATGTGAATATATTTTCATGATCAGCATAACAAATGGGCTGAATACTTGTCGTTCTTTGAGAAATCTATCAACGAAAATTATAGTGAAGCTACTGGATACCCACCAATTGAATTGGGAGAAGGGCAGAAACCAACTAGATTTTGGAAGAATTTCGTTAGTAAACCTGAAAATCAGAATCTACCTATACCTATGAGTCAAAAATTAGATAACACAAGAAATAGGATAAAAGATAAGGGTATGAAGATGGTAGAGAGATTCAATCGAACACACAAGTTAGTGGAATTTAAAGTTGGAGATAGGGTATTGATACGAAGTAATCCAGTAGGGAAGAGAATAGACAACACCGCCAAAAAGTACTTTAGATTATACAAAGGTCCTTATGTTCTACAAACAAGACGGGGAGCACAAACCTTTATAGTATATGATACTGAAAGACAAAAAGAAATTGGCAAATATCATGCTTCATCGATGAGGAAATATTTCCAGTAGAAAAAAAAATAACTGGTGTAGGATATTTGATTCTCGTAATGCATGAACGCGGATAGTATTTTTAATTCAACTGATTCTCTTAAATATTTAGAGAAAGGGAAACAGGTAGAGATAAGCCGACAATGAATTAGTGTGTCTTTAAACATAACAATGCAACAATAGGAAAGCAGGATGTAAACAGCTGCTATGTTATATTAGGGGAAAAGAATTGTGTCACCCTCCACAACAGGGAAATGTTTCTCACATACCGATAAAAAATATTACTTTTATAAGTAGTTTTAAAAACCAATTGTAATGCAGTTAAAAATATGTAATTGTAATTATAAGTTACACATATATATTTGTGTAAATAAAATTTGACTAACAGTCAAATTTTATTTAAACCCACCTGGGGAATATATGCAACAATACATAGATTTGCATATTTGCCCAGGGCGGTATGTTTTGTATTATAATTAGTGTAAATAGAATAAGACGAACAGTTTTAGACAGTTTTGTGCAAGAACGGACCGGCTGGAGCCTGTCAAAAAGTGACACCTGCTTTTGTTAGCATAAGTTACAGCGTTCGTGTGTTTATGTGTGTGAAACCGGCTGCGACACGACAATAGGGGTGACACGTACAAATTTTTTGTTCCAATTTATTAGATCTTAACAGGATTATAATAAACTAATTATTTGTTTTAAATCTGTAAACAAAGAATTACACCAATTATAAAGACACCATTACATTAAGGAATTTTTAATGAATATGGTGATATAAAATTTATTGCCAAAAGTGCAATATTGAAGACGCTATTAAATTAATATTAATTACTAGTGTAATTGAAGAGTAATTAATATGTGTGGTATATGTGAGTGAATAGACAAAAATTATGCAGACAATGATATCGCTCATGTGACGAGTACGTTCATGAGTTCGCAATAATTAACCAAAAAGTGAGTGTAATAAAAACGACGCTTTGGTGTGAACTGACAATCTGACATGTCGGAAAACCATTCTGAACCTGTCAGATCACCTCCAGTATAAATACCACTGCCAATTTTGGGCGACACACACTCAGACTCAAGAAATCTACACACTACGTCACGCTGCCCGTTTGCAGATCGACCAGGACACACACACTGTACCACACTCACACCAAGACGAAAGGAGGAACTCTGGAACATCACCAACAGCAACAACCCATAGAGACAACAAACACCGCATCAGCATAGTCATCATCATCATCATCATCATCATCATCATCATCATCTCAGGATTCTGGAAACACACACAAACACGCAACGGTAATGGCAGATATACGCAGGTGATATAAAAAAAAAAAATTATATTTTTTTATTGTGAAGAGAGCTCTCGAAAAGAACTTAAATATGAACAGATAATAATTAGAGTTTTAAAGTTAACAGTAGTTAGATAAGAGAGTTTAATTTAACAAGCAAATCTAGAAATGAAATACTAATCTTTTGTTGTATTTTTGGGTGTCTCAGTATAAATCAATAATAGATTGGAGGTAAATGTAATATCATTTTTATTTGTGTATAGTAACAATAAATTCATTCTTGAAGCTTAATATTATTTTGTTTGTAAATGAGTTGCTATCATTATTTAAATTTCGAGTTAATTTCAGACACACCAAAATAAAAAGAATTTAAATAACTTGTTTAACATGTTTGTTTAGTTAGTAAGATTATATGGGTGTTTATTTTTGTTGTATGTTATTAATAGCATAGCAGGTTACAGTATATTTGTAACGCCTATAAAGGTGAATATTTATTTGTTTAACGTTTGAAATTTTAATATTTGATTATCTAAAAATTAATAAATCTTAGAATGATTATTTTGAAACAGTTTTAAATGATTATTTCATGTCAGCAACATCTCACTCCTCTTTAAAAATTATTTAATTATTGTGCAACCACATATACTTGACGCAATGAGAAACAAAATCCTGCGACCTGGCCAGTGTAGGTGTAATACATATTATAGTTGTGTTGAGAATATGATAATATATTTGTATAATTGTTGTAACGTTGCAACGTTGCATTTTATATATTACAACGATACAACGTTATTAAATGTGTGTCGGGCGCATGCTCATGTGCGATAAAATTATACAACGGTAAATAACATTTCTAACAACGTGTACGTGTATAATTAGGGGTTCAGGTGTAATTATAATAATGGTAGCCTTTTTAGGAAATTCAAAATGTTCCCATTTATTAATTTAAACAAACATATCAAGAAATAATACTATACAAATAATAATTACTTCGTCATACGATATTCATTATACATGGTTTCAAAGTTTCTTAGTTTGCTGTAATCTCATCACCAACATAAAGCTTATATCATAGACATAATATTATTAATTTAATAAAAACATTTCTTCATTATGTTATACTGTCTGGACTACTCAGTCTGAATGTGTGCTTTCAATATAAAATATTTAACTAAGTTAACTATTTGTTCATTATTTGAACAAATCTAATTGATTCTTTCACATATATATTAAAATATTTTCAATCATTATCAATTCAAAACTTATGCTTTCATAATTTCTCTACAATTTTAAATTTAAATATTTTTTATAAATTATTACTGCAATAATTATGCTTTCATAATTTCTCTACAATGCTTTCATAATTACTCTACAATTTAAATTTACGTATTTTCAATAAATTATTACTGCAAAAATTATGCTATAATTTTTATACAAGACATTTACATCTATAAGTTATAAATTACACTTTTTGAAATTATTGTCTTTCTTTTGACAATGTTTATCAATCTTTGATTAAGTCTTTTATTATGAGGAATACATGGCTTTCTTTCACCTTAATTGTAGTGGTTCCTCAGCATACCCTGTCCTGGTCCTGAGTCCCTGATGTTGTGACTCCTGCGTAGTCTTGAAGTCCTGGATCCTCTCCTCGTCCTCCGGGTCCTCTCGGAAGTCCTGGATCCTTTCCTCGTCCTCTGGGTCTCGGAAGTCTGATGACTCGTCCTTTACGTCTGTCTGGAAATTATGCCATGTAGTTCTCTCGTCCTCGGTCTGGAGTAGTGCTCCTAGATGTAGATCACTTGTAGACATCTGACGATTTCTTTGTTAAGTTACTTTTTAATTACTGTTTTCCATTACTATTTTTTTAATCGAAATATTTATTGTAATACTTTGTAAGTTATGCTTAACAAAAAGTCTTAGTGATGTTAGACATATTGTCTAACTCTCTCCAAAGTAATTAAAATTTCGCGTCTCTGATGGACATAGCATTCCGCCACTAATGAACACTGTTAGAAGAGAGAGATTAGCTCTCCTGGGCTTCTATTTATATTCACCAAGAAAACTCCAGCTGTCGATTCAGGAATTAGCCTGTTGACAGTTGTACCATGGCGTGATAGCCCCCACTCTGTCCTATTTCACATAATTGCACTTTTTTGCCAATCGCACTGTTTAACGTGGATTTCACGGTGATAAAATATTGTCTAATTTAATGACCTATGTGATGTACAATTATCATGATGCTCGCACAACTAGTGTAATTATAATGCTTTAAAAATCGCACTGGATTCGTACTTATTGTCCGAATTACATAAAATTCACACTGCACTTGTGTCTGATTTTTACACATTTTTAGAAGTTTTTACCTTCTCGCTAACATTTATGGTTTGCTTAATATTAAATATATTCTTCATTTAGCATTGACTTAGGGTGAGATAAAAGCTTTCAGGAACAAACAGGCTTCACGCACACACACTATTTACTTGTATACACACATGCAGCGGTAATCGCGTGATCCTGCGTGTTGACTCCTGTTTGCAAGCCAGCTTACAATTTCACACCTGCTCATCTATTATATATTATTAAAATTAAATTAACTATTTATTTTATATTATATATGCGCATTACAGCCTATGCTTGTATTGTCACAATATATATATTGTAACATTACATAATCAGTGTCTAATACTGAGTAAAATAAAGAAATACCTATTATTATTATTTTGTAAAAACTAATAATGAAAGTCAGTAGTTACCCCATTCCCCAAGTCAGAAATGAATGATAGTTAAGTATCATACTACGAAACATTTGTATAATCTTTACACCAAACAATAAACACTTTAGCAATGAAAAAACAGTGTACTAAGTGTTACTATAGAAGTGCAGTGTATACAAAGTGCAACATGGTATGATATATATGTAAATTTAAAAAAAAGACATCAATCACAAATTGTGATAAAGATACAGAACTATGGTAATAAACAATAAGTTTAGTAATAAGTTATCATCGTTTTATTTTGTTAGGCCACAAAGGCAATATCAATGTAAGTAAAATGTTATTTTGTTTATGTTTGAAGGATCCAGGGTTATGTAAGAAATTAATCACTGCTAATTAGTATAAATTGTAAAGAGATAGTGAAAGATAAAATAGGGCCTAGGGCAGTAATACATTTACAGAAGTGAAAGTCAGAAATAAACTAAGTTAAAAACCACTAAATTATAACATACAAGTACTGTATCTAAGTTTATGTAATCATATGAAGAAAAACATTATGTAAATTAAATGTA